>MJUU01025472.1:0-10078 GCA_002080025.1 Modiolus philippinarum
TAACCAAACTTAGTCACAATGGTCCTTAGATGGTCCCATCCAAAATAGATATCCGGCAGGTCCGTGCCTAATCCAAGATGGCCGCCAGCAGGGAACATAGTTTTAACATTGGACCCTATGGGAAAGACATTCAAAGATCTTCTTCTCAGAAACTACCAGTCCAATTATAACCAAACTTAGTCACAATGGTCCTTAGATGGTCCCTTCCAAAAAAGGTATCCGACAGTCTGTTCTGTACATAATCCAAGATGGCCACCAGCGGGGAACATAGTTTTAACATTGGACCCTATGGGTAAACACATTCAAAGATCTTCTTCTCAGAAACCACCAGTCCAATTATAACCAAACTTAGTCACAATGGTCCTTAGATGGTCCCTTCCAAAAAAGGTATCCGACAGTCTGTTCCGTACCTAATCCAAGATGGCCAAATTTACAGCGATTGCTTATTATGTGATCATCCAATAGAAGGTGCTATATACACTACCCTTTTAAATTTGCTTCTTTAATTTAGTAATTGCAAGACTTATGCAGTGTTTGTTTATTTGAATTTGTATTTATATTGTAACATTTTTCTAAAATATACACAAAACATCAAAAATAAAAAAAAAATGTTTTCTCGCCGTATGGGATTTTCACCTTGGGTCGTTAGTGAAGAAGGCTATCTGTTACCCGACAGTTCTTTTCTTAGGTCATTGTCTTGCTGTTTAGCTCACCTGGCTATGCCAGGGTGAGCTTATGCCATCACTTGGCGTCCGGCGTCCGACGTCCGTCGTCCGCCCGTCGTGAACTTTTCATTCAAAGATCTTCTCCTCTGAAACTACTTGGCCAATTGGGACCAAACTTGGTCACAATAGTCCTTAGATGGTCCCTTCCAAAAAGGTATCCGACAGGTCTGTACCTCATCCAAGTTGGCTGCCAGCGGGGAACATAGTTTTAACATTGGACCCTATGGAAAAGACATTCAAAGATCTTCTTGTCAGAAACTACCCATCCAATTATAACCAAACTTAGTCACAATGGTCCTATGATGGTCCCTTCCAAAAAAGGTATCTGGCAGGTCTCTACCTCATCCAAGATGGCCGCCAGCGGGAACATAGTTTTAACATTGGACCCTATGGAATATACATTCAAAGATCTTCTTCTCAGAAACTACTAGTCCAATTAGAACCAATCTAAGCCATAATGGTCCTTAGGTGGTCCCATCCAAAAAATGTATCTGGTAGGTCCGTACCTCATCCAAGATGGCCACCATCTGGAACATGGTTTTTACATTGGCCCTATTGATTTTAAGGGGAACCTCTGCCCACATTTTTGTATTTTTATTTGAAAAGTGGTCTGCATGTTTTAATTTCAGCACTATGTATTACTTTAATTATAAGGGGAACCCGTGCCCAAATTTTTTTAAATGGTGTTCTGTTATGGGTCGTAATGGATGGTGGATCTTTCGGTTGCCATGGAAACCAAACAAGAATACTGTAATTTTAGAAAAAAAAGTATTCTGCTAAATTTTATTTTTCATTTTCCCTATTGGAAATGCCTTTTATCTATGTCAGCCATGGTCCAGGTGAGCGATACAGGCTCTTGAGAGCCTCTTGTTAATGTGTAAAATAATACAAGTGGGGTATACCTAGCACGACACTGTGCAACCTCATGTTTTACCCTTGTCTGTCTGACCGTGATTCGTAATTTCTTGGGTCTGTTTAACATCAACCACTCATATTAGCCCATTGATCTTTGGTATGCAGTTACATTATCATGATTGAGATCAATTTTAGTGGCATTTTATGTCTATGACCCTGCAGTCATGCTCCACTGACCTTGAAATTTACAGCCACTCGTTTTTTGGCATGCAGTTGCATTCCGAGGATTATACACATTGACCCCTCTATCATGCTTGAACAATCATTTGAAGATTTTAGCAATCAGGTTGTCCACACAAATTAAGACCTACATTTTGTAATCACGGCTGCTGCTGTAGATCAATGTGCAGATTTATGGGATGCCTTGGAAAGGCGAGACATATTCTGTGTCAACAGTTTATTGCCAAGATTGGGATTTTGAGGGGTAGTTGAACTTGGCCATTTTATCAAAATGTGTGTTCTGGAACTGTCATTCCGGACAACAAGTCCAACAATATTGAAGCTAAATTTTTTTTTTACATTGCAAGGATTAAACATGGATTGAAGATAAACATATTGTCACATTTTTTATTCCGAATGAACGCCACATTTTCTTTTTTTCTTTTGTTTGATTACTACTTTTCCTATTTTCATTTAAGGTAGATTGACATTATTGTGCTGTGCACTTCAATTGCACATTTGACAATTCAAATAAAGAGTGGGCTAAAGGTTAAGTTTGTTTTTCGGGCCAGAATAGTAATTTGATAACTTTTCCTGTAAGTAATGTTTAATTTTGACACTTTGTTAAATATCCCCATTAAAAGCATGGTGACATTTAATTTTTTTTTTTGTTTCTGACTGATGACTTGGGAATGGAATAACATACTATCTTCAAACTTGGCATGTAAGTTGTTTACCACAAAACACAGGCCAAGTTTCATTTTGGATTCAGAAGTACACAGGGTTCTGGAGTTATGCCCCTTGAAACTTCAAATTTTGTGAAAGGTAGCAGGGTATCATGTAATGCACCATTACTATTTTTTCATCGTAATAAATGGATTGTATCATAAACTATCTATTTACAAAAATATAGAATTCTCATGGATGAAAGGTTCATTTCTATTAAGCTGAACATTGCCTTTTCATATTTTTCCTGTTATTTCTATATAAATTTAGGGGAAAAAGTAGCTGAAAATAGCAAATTTTAGTTTAGTTTAACACTATTTTATTGCATATAACAAGCAAAAGGATTGGCAAACTTTGACCTTGATTCTAGAAAAAAACAAGCATGTAACTCATACTTTTATTACCAATTTTGGGTTGGTAGGACTGGTTCTTCAATCAAGCAGACTCTAATGGATATGATTATAAGTGTCTTTTTAACTTAAATGCATTTTTTTAAGCTATCCAATATATGACTTATACAACTTTTGATTCTTCTAAAACGTTAGAAATAAACATTGTTGGAATGGCCCATCTGCAGCAAATTCTCTTTTTAGCTCACCTGGCCTAACAGGCCATGTGAGCTATTGCCATCACTTGGCGTCCGTCGGTGTCCGTCATCCGTCCGTCCGTCCGTCCGTCCATCCGTCGTAAACTTTTTCAAAAATCTTCTCCTCTGAAACCGCCAGGCCAATTTGAACCAAACTTGGCCTGAATCATCACCAGGGTATCTAGATTTAAAATGGTGTTCGATTAGTCCGAGGACCAAACAACATGGCTGCCATTACTAAAAATAGCACATAGGGGTAAATTGCTGTTTTTGGCAAATAACTCAAAAACCATTACAAATATCAAAAATCTGACTTAGGTTAAAAGTGATCAGCATGACAAAATCTACCTGCTCTGCAGTTTTGAAGAAAATCCGAAAACCCGTCTTAGAGTTATTGCCCTTTTTCCATGAAAATTTCAAAATTTTGATATTCTTCATTTTTCATCTCAAAAACTATAACAGATTGAGGTCAACTTTAAATTGCAAAAATGTTCAGCATATCAAGGTCTAGTCACCTTGAAATTTTGAAGAAAATCTCAATACCCATGTAGGAGTTTTTGCCCTTTATTGGTCAAATTTAAGAAATTTGATACTTTTTGTCATCAATTTAAAAAATCTTCTCCTCAGAAGCCACTGGGCCAATTATTACCAAACTTGACCTGAATCATCACCAGGGTAAACAGTTTCAAAATTGTGTTCGATTAGTCCGAAAACCAAGCAACATGGCTGCTGTTACTAAAAATAGAACAAAGGGGTAAATTGCATTTTTTGCAAATAACTAAAACCATTACAGATATCAAAAATCTGATAGGAAGTGAAAATAATCAGCATGTTAAGATCTACCCGCCCTGCAATTTTAAAGAAAATCCGAAATCTGATGTTGGAGTTATTGCCCTTTTCCGTAAAATTTTCTAAATTTTAATTTATATATTTATTTTTATTTTAAAAAGTGTAACAGATAGAGGTCAAGTGTGAATTGCAAAAAGGTTCAGCATATCAAGATCTACCCACCCTGAAATTTTGAAGAAAATCCAAAAATCTTTGTAGGGGTTGTTGCCCTTTTTCGTGAAATTTTGTCGTCTTTTATATCCATAACTAGAGAAGATGAAGGTTTAGTGTAAATTGATTAAAATGTTTGACATATGCTATGGCAACGTGCAAACTGGTGTATAAAATTGTTCATTGACCACCATTTTCAAATTGGCCGCCAAAAAAAGGCAGGAAAATTCAACATTGTCCGATTTCAATGAAATTTGGTTTCCAACTGTATATTGATGTTGCGACTTCAAAACAGATACTGAATATTGTTCGTTGACCGCCATTTTCAAAATGGCCGCCAAAAAAGGCAGGAAAATTCAACATTGTCCAATTTCAATGAAATTTGGTTTCCAAGTGGATATTGATGTTCGACTTAAAAACAGGTACTGAAAATTGTTCATTGACTGCCATTTTCAAAATGGCTGCCAAAAAAGGCAGGAAAATTCAACATTGTCCGATTTCAATGGAATTTTGTTTCCAAATAGGTTTTGATGTCACAAATTCAAACCAATAGGTTTTGATGTCACAAATTCAAACCAGTGTTAAAAATTGTTTGTTGACCACCATTTTCAAAATGGCTTCCACAAAAGGTGGGAAAATTCAGTATTGTCGGATTTCAATGAAATTTTGTTTCCAAGTGGATATTGATGTTGCGACTTCAAAACAGATGCTGAAAATTATTTGTTGACCGCCATTTTCAAAATGGCCGCCAAAATGGTGGGAAAATTTAACATTGTCAAATTTCAATGGAATTTGGTTTTCAAATGGGTATTGATGTCGCAAATTCAAACCAATGTTAAAAATTGTTTGTTCACCGCCATTTCAAAATGGCCGCCAAAAAAGCCGGGAAAATTCAATATTGTCCGATTTCAATGAAATTTGGTTTCCAAGTGGATATTGATGTTGTGACTTCAGAACAGATGCTGAAAATTATTTGCTGACCGCCATTTTAAAATGGCTGCCAAAAAAGGCGGGAAAATTCAACATTGTCTGATTTCAATGAAATTTGGTGTCCAAGTGGATATTGATGTTCCAACTTCAAAAGTCGTGTGGAAAATTGTTTGTTGACCACCATTTTCAAAATGGCCACCAAAAAGGCGGGAAAATTCGACAATTCGAAATTTGGATTCCAGATAAATATTGATGTGGTAACTTCAAAAAATATGGTTTTAAAAATTGTTGTTGACCGCCATTTACAAAATTATGTCTCAACTTCAAAACTGGTGTTGAAAGTGGTCATAAGCAAGTACATTTTTGTCAAAAATGGGCAACAAAGAAATATAGTAAAACAAGATCAGACTTTAAATACAGTTTAAAATATTGGTGGTGTTAGAGCTAACAAAGTTTGAGAGACTTAACTTCAACTGTATAACTTAAAATGTTAGCTTCATTGTGGCAACTGAAAGCAAGGTGAGCAATACAGGCTCCTGGGAGCCTGTAGTTTCAACTTAAGTATTTCGTTATAGGACTTCAATCAGGACGAGATTATGTAACTGCAACAACAATGGAAAGGGGAAGAAATAATATCATTTGCTTAATTATGTGTTTTAAATTTACCTCGTTTCAGCTGTTAAATAAAAATTCTTATTTCCAAGAAAAAGCTGTGTACATGCTCACAGAGAACTAATTATAAATAGTATCTAAAAAAGGAAAGCCAAAATCAGCTAAGGACAGAGCTTTGCAAGAGGAAGATTAAACAAAATTTTCTTAAATTGATTGCAAGTTTCCAAAGAAAATTAGATTTCAGGCCAGCACCAAAGTACTCAAGGCTACTGGGTTGGTGAATTATATATTTTAAGATTATTTAAAAAGTTATGTATGAACTTTGTATTTAAAGTTTTGGACTTATTTAATGTGAACTTTCAGTATCAAAATTCAGAGTAAGCCTTAGGTTTGTGTTAGTTTTGATTGATAACCCTGAGGTATATCTACATGATTACATTGTTATACTGTCCAGTATTTATTTTAACACCATTTGAAAATTTTGTATGTAAGTAAAATATGTTTGATAAGTGTTTGTATTTTCAGGGCCCTTTTTTAGCATGTGATATGGAAACCATATGTGGAAACAGAATGTTAGATGATTTTAAAAGAATAAGATGATTAAGATATGCTTATTTTGCTTATTGTGAATCCTGTAACAATGATTATATAAAAGAAAACATAAATAGTATTATTGTAGTATAATAACTGAAAGATGTTTAACACTTTTGTGAGAATATTTTTTTAGTACGAGTCAAATGCTGTACAATACTGTCATTGATCTAGTAATACTAATCCAAATATTTGGGAACTGCAGTAAAATATAAGATATGACAGTTGGAATGATGTAATTGTTTCAGACTTATTTTTTGCTACTGATCATGGGAGTAATTAAATTAAATTTTTCCTCATTTGGTCTTACAACAAAGTAAAAAATAAAGTCGCTAAAATTTCATGTGTGCTTTGATATTTTGATTTAATTCTTGTGTAGTATTTAATGTGTTTGAGTAACTCAGACAGTCATGCTTCCAAAACTGAAGAAACTAAGTACCAGTGCTCCTCATTGTATTAGTTTAAAGGGGTGTCTTACGAAAAATTTTATCCTATTTTTGTCTCGCCTGTGACGAATGTCGCGGAAGCGAGACATAGCGACCCAAATTCCGTCATCGTCAGCGGCATCAACAATTGCGTAAGTTTTAACCGGGTTTCCCATTGGAAAAATCTGGTTATTAAAATGGTGAAAATGGCGGGCGGTGGTGTGTGGGCGGCGGGCAGGCGACTGCCAAATGGGCACATCTTTTGTCCGGAGCGAATCTCCTACAGTATTTGAGATAGGAAGTTTTTATTTTGCAGATCAATTGTACATATATCAAAGGTGTGCATGGTACTGTGATTTTGATTTTTATACGACCGCAAAAAATTTTGAGGTCGTATATTGGTATGATACTGGCGTCGTCGTCGTCTGCGTTGTCGGCGGCGTCTGTGGACATTTCGTTTCCGTGCGATAACTTAAGTTCTAGTTGAGCAATCCTTATGAAATTTTAACACAATGTTCTTTGGCACAAAAGGAAGGCTGGGATCGGTTTTGGGTGTACTGGCCCCGCCCATTTTTGAGAAAAGGGCCAAAAAGGGCCAAATTGGGTGTTTTCATATATTGGGCTGTAGAATATTTATTATTTATCGGATTTTGATGGGGTTTCTTTCATTGTACTCCTGAGAAAATTTCCAATCTGTAGTATGTCAACGGATTTCATGTTGCATGTACCGTTTATGAAATAAATGGGCCCCAAAGGGGGCCAATCTCAAAAATTTTTTTTTTCCTTATTTTTAGTCCGATTTTAATGCAGTTTTTGCAATTGATTTCTTATGTAAAGCTTACTAGCACAGCACCCTCAAATTTTTTGATAACTTTTTTCCTTTCTGAGTAATAAGTTTCCAAAGGGAGCCAAAATTGCAAATGTACAGATTACTTAAAATTTTTAATTTTTTATCGGATTTTGATGGGATTTTTTTCTTTGAATTCCTTTTCTTGTAAGCTTTCAGTAGCTTTAAGGGGTCAAAGGGGCCAAAATTGCTTATTTTCAAAATATGTAAAATATTTAATTTCCATCGGATTTCGATGGGATTTTTTTCTTTGGATTCCTCTGGTTGTAAGCTTCCAGTAGTATGCCAATAGATTTGGCGTATCTCTTAGCGTTTATGAGCTATAAGGGGTCAAAGGTACCAAAATTGCTATTTTTCAAAATATCTTAAATCTTTATTTTATAGGATTTTAATGGGATTTTTTTACTTCAGATTCCTCTTTGATGTAAGCTTTCAGTAGTTTGTGTAACTCTTTCAGTTTTTCATACCTTTATTGGATTTAAAGGGCTAATTTTTATGTTCCCAAGGCCTACTTTGTGTCCAGCTAATTACTGTGTCTAGCTCCCTATTATGTTCATCTACTTACGATATTAAGCTCTTTACTGTGTCCACATTTACTTTAAAATACAGTTGTTCAAATTTCAGTTGTCGACATGCTGTGGTCGTATCATGCTGCGCTCGGCGTAGCCCTTTATTGATAATTTATGTCAAATATATCAGTTGTTGAACTTAGTCATTTTTATGTCAAATTTTTAAAAATAGGGTACCCCCTTTGTCCAGGGCAAAAGTCCTACAGTATTTGAGATAAGAAGTTTTTGTTTTGCAGATTAATTGTACATATATCAAAGGTGTGCATGGTACTTTGATTTTGATTTTGGATAATTTATGTAAAAAATATCAGTTGTTGAACTTAGTCATTTTTACGTCAAATTTTTAACAATAGGGTACCCCCTTTGTCTGGAGCAAATCTCCTACAGTATTTGAGTTAGGAAGTTTTCATTTTGCAGATCAATTGTATATATATTAAAGGTCTGTATGGTACTTTGATTTTGATTTTTGATAATTTATGTAAAAATATCAGTTGTTGAACTTAGTCATTTTTACGTCAAATTTTCAACAATAGGGTACCCCCTTTATCCGGGGCAAATATCCTACAGTATTTGAGATAGGAAGTTTTTGTTTTGCAAATCAATTGTACATATATCAAAGGTGTGCATGGTACTTTGATTTTGATTTTGGATAATTTATGTCAAAAATATCAGTTGTTGAACTTAGTCATTTTTACGTCAAATTTTTAAGAATAGGGTACGTATCCCATTGTCCGGAGCAAATCTCCTACAGTATTTGAGTTAGGAAGTTTTCATATTGCAGATCAATAGACCACTTTCATGTTTATTTCTTATCCCGACTTTGGCTCTGTTTTCATAACGTTTTCCACAAAGGGAAGTAACCTACACCCGACAGTCAGGTTAACGGTTCCATTGTAATAAGGGACAGCAGTAGATTTTGAATACATGGGTATCTATCACTGGACTAGGGGTAATATCTCGTTTGCCTTTAAATAAATTATTTCAAGCTCTTCGGGTACTTACCACAGTGAAAATTGTAACCGTTGCCAGAGAAAATATTTACTGACCATCTTTTCCCTCATGAGACCGAAAACCAGAATGACGGGTGTTAGCGAGTGACGTCCCTTTGAAAAACATGCTAAATTAGCAGTCATCCCGTAAATATGAAATTCGTCTATTGTACATACATCAAAGGTGTGCATGGTACTTTGATTTTGATTTTTGATAATTTATGTCAAAAATATCAGTTGTTTTTTTTACGTCAAATTTTTAACAATAGGGTAGCCCCTTTGTCCGGAGCAAATCTCCTACAGTATTTGATATAGGAAGTTTTTGTTTTTGCAGAGAAATTGTAAATATATCAAAGGTGTGCATGGTACTTTGATTTTGATTTTTGATAATATATGCCCCAAAAAAACAGTTGTTGAACTTAGTTATTTTACGTCAAATGTTTGTCAACAGGATACCCCATTTGTCCAGAGCAAATCTACAATTTTCAAGAAAGAAAGTTTTTATTATGCATATCAGTTGTATATCAAAGGGTTGCATTGTACTTTCATTTTGATTTTTGATAAATAATGCCAAAATCACCAGTTGTTGTACTTGGCCATTCTTAGGTTAAATATTTACTAAAAGGGGGTCCTATTTGTTCAGAACAAATCTCCTACAGTTTAATAGACAGGAAGTTTTTATAATGCAGATCATTTGTACTTGTATCAGAGGTGTGCACAGTACTTTTATTTTCCTTTTTGATTAAAATCCAAGTTGCTGAACTTTCAGAAATAGGTTACTTTGATGGAAGGTTTAACATTGAAAATCAATGAAAAATATAAGTACATTTCAAATATTCAGGGTCAACCCATGTGTAAGATATACTGTCCATGTAAAAGAATACCCGGTTTGCTGTCACATTAACAGCTTTCCTCTTGTTCATAGGATGAATAGAGTCATTAAATCTTTATACAATTGTGTCAAAATTGGACAGAAGCTAGATAATGGTCAGAAAATTACCTCTA
>MJUU01025472.1:24968-38321 GCA_002080025.1 Modiolus philippinarum
TTTTTTGTGGGTATACTGTAAATCGCGGGAAATTTTCGCGCAGTCTTTATTTCGCGGTAAATTGACCAGATCTCAGATAGCGCAGTTTTGAATTCGCGCGTCAAATTGTTGACCATTGCATTCAGTAGTAGTCAAGCATATTCGCGCCGTTTTATTTTCGCACTTCCATTCCAAACGCGAAAAATTTCCAGGTTTACAGTAATTGAACTTGGCCATTTTATTGAAAGATGTGCATTTGAAAGGTCGATTTTGGATAACACTTGATTTGTAATATCTATAGGCTGTATGAGATATGCGAGTTTAAAGTTCTAGAAATTTGTTTATCAAGGGCCTAGAAAGTGGGTGTCCATATTTTATATGCAACTGCATGGGCATCATATGTGTCTTACAGACACAAACAGAGTAGCTAAATTTTATCTAAAACTTGAATATAAACTCACCATGAAAAAGATAGATAATGGCAGCGGTGGCTTTTTCTCTCTATTTGTAGATGTGATTTCTTTGTAATGCAGTAGGCAATCTGCTTCTGTCACATAAAGTTAGATTTTAAGCTACGTTGTTTAAATGCTTTTTACCTAGAATTTTAATTAGTACTATAAGTGACCTTTAATAAAAAGGATTCTTTCAATCTCCCTGATATAAACTGTCTTCAGCTACAACATTTAATTAATGCTGGGTTTTGTTTGGTTTCGTAAAAACCCCTACTCCCATCTTTTAAGATTCAGCAACACTGTACAGCTTTTGGCATTGCCTCACTCTGCACAGAAGTGTTTCAGGGTGGTACAAAATGCTATAGATAGATAACTAATGATCTATAGCTCAGAATCCTACTACAGCTTCCTGTTTTTATTTTGATATCAAGATGCAGGTAAAGGTTCAGGTTTAAGTTTGTTGATGAAGGTAGTTGACCCTGAAGGATATGTAATATCATAATTATTACATGTATGCTGATAGACAATGATATGAGATGCAACATTTTGGTGCCAAACAGATGTTGTGGCTCATTGCCTTCAAATTTTCCGATGAACTTTGATTCCAAGACGAAGCTTAGGGTTCATGTATTTTAATTAAGCCCTGTGCTTTTAAAATCCTTGTATGAATTACAACATTTTAGTTTGGACAGATACTGCAATTTTCCGAAACTCTCAAAGATCACTTATATTCATTTGGATTCCATCTAACAACTACTAGTATACCTTTTGAGACCTTTCAGCTAAAATAAGTTTTTTTTCAGTTAAACTTTGCAAAAATCAGTGATCCCAAATGAAGGAAAATGTCACGAAACTCTTTATTTTTATACCCCTTCCTTCAGAGGTCGGGATACACATAAGATTCTTCTTGTCCGTCCTTCCGTCTGTCTTTCAGTCCACATTTTTTGTCCATCCGTCACACTTTCGCAACTGGATGATTACCTGAGTTTTAAGTGTAAAGGGACAAAGTTTTTATTCATAAAATAAAGGTCAGGTTTGATTTTCACCATAATCTGATTTTGCATTTCAGAGTTATTGCCCTTGAATTACACCAAATCTGTAAATTTTATGGTTTCAAGATGATAACTCAAGTTTGCTAAGAAGGAAAGTTTTAATATTTTGAGACAATATTTCTATTTATAAAATACAGGTGAAGTTCGATTTTTACAGTGTTGTGATTATGCATTCCAGTGTTATTGCCCTTGAATTACGCAAAATCTGTAAATTTTATGGTTTCTAGACGATAACCGAGTTTGCCATCGTCCGTGCGAGACCTCCCAGTCGTGAAGGAAAGTTTTAATATTTTTGAGACAGTTTTACTGATTACAAAATACAGGTCAATGAAGGAAAGTTTTAATATTTTGAGACAGTTTTACTAATTAAAAAATACAGGTCATGTTCGATTTTCACCGTGATTGAAGTTGTTGCCCTTGCATTAGGCAAAATATGTAAATTTTATGGCTTCCGGATGATAACTTGAGTTTAATTTGAAGGATAGCTTAACTATTTCTTGACAATATTACTATTTATAAAATACAGGTCAATTATGATTTTCACCGTGATCAAATTTTGTGTTCCAGAGTTATTGCCCTTGAACTTTGTAAAGCCATTAATTTCAGGGTTTCCAGATGATAACTTGAGTTTGCTCGGCGGGAAAGTTTAGGTTTTTTGAAACAATGTTACTGTTTATGAAATACAGGTCAAGATCGATTTTCACTATAATTATATTTTGTGTTCCAGAGTTGTTGCCCATGAATTATGCAAAATCTGTACATTCTATGGTTTTCGGATGATAACTTGAGTTTGCTTTTAGGCATGTTACTAACATAACTTACAAACTTATTGCCCTTGAATAATGTGAAATCAGTTGTGTTCACTTCAGAGAATACATTGTGAACATGTTTCTCACCCTTAAGTACAGGCAAAGTGTGATTTAATTGTTCTGTACTAATGATTAAAACTAATGTTCAAGCAAAATAGATTATCCAGGTTCATACGACTACTAGAATTGCCTATTGGCGATGCTATATTTTGTTATCAGTTGAAATTCTACTTAGAAACCATACAGCATGCAATTAACATTTCTTTTCAATACCGAATTTCAAAAATATTTTATTCCAGTTTTTGTAGAATTCATGAAACTCTCAAAGAGCACTTAGATTTTGGAATTCTCCTTAGCAACCATCCAGTTTGAATCAACTTTAGTGAAAACACTGATTTTCAATAACTGAATTGCAAAGACTTTTTGATTCCAGTTTTGGTAAACTTTCTGAAACTTTCAAAGACCACTTATGTTCTGGAATCTGCAACTATATAGCAACATACAAACACTGAACAGCAGTTCTCGCCAATTCCTTCAAACTCTTAAGGACAGCTTACAGCTGGCTATAGCCAGGCTGAGCTTTTGCCATCACTTTGCATACATGTTCTGTCCATTGAAAACTTTTAATTTAGAAACCCTCTGAAACCACTGGGTCAATTGAGCTAATAGGTCGTAATAGTCCTTGGCCCTCTTTAAAAATCGTATCTGGCAGGTCCCAGTCCCATCTAAGGAGGCCGCCAGCAGAAAAAATAGTTCAATACTGGACCCTCTGGAAAAAAAACATTCAAAATTCTTCTCAGAAACTACAAGTCCAATTGGAACTAAACTTAGTCACAATGGTCCTTAGGTGGCCCCTTCCAAAAAAAATATCTAGTAGGTCTGTACTTCATCCAAGATGTCTGCCAACGTCACTAGTTCAGACATTGAACATTATAGAAACCCCATCAAAAAGATCTAAGTAACAACATGTCCAATAAGAAACCTCGGTCGGTTATCACTCCTGTACCAAGTTAGTTATATATAGTTAAAGTGGAGATAATTTGAACTTAAATATCAAAAGAAGGTATAGATATGCTAATTAAAATTATCTCCACTTTGAATCATACAAAACTAACTTGGTACAGGGAGATAACCGACCGAGGTTCCTCATTAGAACCAAACTTAGTCACAATGGTCCTGTGATGGCCCTTCCAAAGTGTAATCCCGTTGGTTCATACCTCATCCAAGATGGCCGCAAGTGTGGAACTCATTTCAATATCGGACACTTTGGAAAACACATCCAAAGATTTCATAAACAACTAGTCTAATTAAGAAATAGATTATTGCAAGCGGGCTCTGTGCGAATTAGAACATGGACAGACCTTTTTGTCAAGATTTTATACAGAGCGATATCGATGTATTATATAATTTGATAAATATAAGGTCTGTCCATGTTCTAATTCGCATAGAGCCCACATGCAATAATCTATGTCTTAACGATACAGTATGTGCATATTACATGTAAATTTAGAGCTTATGTTTGTTCTCAAAGCAAAAGAAGAGCTTCGTATCAGAATACTGTGTATTAAGGTAGTGTGTGTGTACAATGGCAATATGAGGAATTTAGTAATTAAAACAATTATGATTTTGATAATAATATTGAGTGAATAAAATGTGAAACTATACATTTCAAATGTCCCTTTGTACTAAATTATAGGCATGTGCGAAAAAATATTGTTGGAATTAGAGCATAGCTTTGTTTCCAAAGCGAAAGAAAAGCGTCATATAATAATTAGAACCAAACTTAATCACAATAGTTCTAAAATGGTCCTTTCCAAAAAGGATATCCTGCCAGTCTGTATCTCATCTATGATTTCCACCAGTGGGGAACATATTTTAACATTGGACCATATGGAAACAATTTGGAATTTGGTCTCTGAAACCACCAATCCAAATGAAACCAAACTTGATAACAATAGTTTTTGGGTGGTCCCTTCAAATATTTGTGTGACAGGTCTGCATCCAATCCTAGATGGCTACCAGGATCATATTGTAAATGCCATTCAGATCTCTGAAAGTAGTATTTTTGTTGTCTAGCCATTGACGATTGTCGAAAAAGGCGAAACTTGGGTATGGTGATTAAGGCAGCGGGGGTTTACAATTTTTTTAAAGCTTTTTCATGCATCTGTTTGGCATCAAACACTCACGGTAGCCCTATGGTATTTGGTATGCTGTTGCATTAGCATCAGTACATATCAGTTTCAGTGGCGTTTGATGTATATGCCCCTGTAGTCACGTTCCACTGACTTTGAAATTTTTTACACCATTTAATGTTAAAGTTTTTTTGTGTCTGTTTAACATTAACCACTCATGATAGCCAATTGATATTTGGTATACAATTGCATTAGCATCAGTACAGATCACTTTCAGTGACGTATAATATCCATACTCATGCAGTCATGGTCCACTGACTTTGAATTTTTCACACGTCGTTATATGTTTATTTTTTTTTTCTTGCATCTGTTTAACATCAACCACTCCTTGTACGCCATTGATATCATATCAGTTTAAATGGCATTTAAATCTTCGCAGTCATGCTCCACTAACTTTGAAATTTTGCCTTTTTTATCAAATGTATAATTTTTTTCTTCTATATGTTTAGCATCAATCACTCATGGTATTTGGTATGCTGTTGAATTAGCATAAGCACATATCAGATTCAGCGGCCTTTCATGTCTATGCCCCTAGAGTCACGCTCTACTGACTTGAAAGTTCTGTAATGCTAGCCATTTGATATTTGACATGCAGTTGTGTCTTTAGAACATCCAGATGGTGTCATAGACCCCTCAGTCATGCATGAACCATCACAAAATATGTTAGCAAGCTGGTAGTGCACACAGTTCAAGGCTTAAATTTCTTTAAAATGGCTGCTGTAGATCAATGTACAGATTCAAGCAATGCATGGGGGGCATGTGAAACATATCCTGTATCAACAGTTTACTAGCCATGGTTCAGGTAAGTGATACAGGCTTTTTGAAGCCTCTTGTTTGAATTCTATATAGTAATCGTATAGTTTGAAATTCCTATAAGGTGAAAAAATGTTCTTTCCAATAGATAAATTGCAAAAATGTTTGATTCCTTAAACTCTCAGTTATTTGCGAGGTTGCATGGAGTGCAAATCCGGGTATAGTATGGTGAATATTTGGCGGACCGGCTGGAAAATAGGGTACCTATTTTGTGAAATCAACTCTACAGCTTCCCACCCAGATCTTTGAAACTTTACAAAATGTTTTTAGCTCGCCCCACAAATGAGGGGGTTATGTGATGCCCCTAGCTTCCTCGTCGGGTTATGTCCATTATCGCTTACCGACTTGTTCCACATCAACGAAATTTGTATGTATGATACATTTTGGCAGGGAAAGAAATTAGCGGTCGCCCAGTCGCCCGTGGCCCCTAGATTTCCGGCGGGGCGAACGTTTTTCCCAGTCTTGCTCGCCCAGTTGGCGACTAGACAATTTTGAAACAGTTGGGTAAACGTGTGATAACGGTTACTTCTAAAGAATATAGTGCCGGGTTCTCTCGCTCTAAACGTNTTGTATTTATTTTCATTCCCATTTATCACAAACCACTGGAGTATCTTCATTATACCTCCATTAACAATAGTTATACTCGCACAAAAATCACAACAGACCAATTGAAAAGAATACACATCATATTTAAACATCAGCATTTTACGTTCAAATCTGGGCCCCTAGAATTTTGGCTGGGCCCCTAGAAATTTAAAATTAGGGGCCCAGCTGGCCCCTGGAGGAAAAAAGTTAATTTCTAACCCTGTTTTGGGATGACAGCCGCAATGCATGCTTCGAATGCTGTCTGTGACTAACATTTTACCTATGAGCGACTTGGAAAGGTACATTGGTTAAGAGTCATTTCCCGCTTACTGACATGTCCCACATCAACCACATTTGAATGTATGATTTATTTTTTCGGATGACAACAACAATGCATGCTTTTGATGCTGACTGTGACCTATGTTTTACACATGAGCGACTTGGTAAGATAGAATGGTTAAAATCACTTACTGACATGTCCTACATCAAACATATTGGTATTTATGATGCATTTTTGGGATAACAACAATGCATGCTGCAGATGCTGTCTGTGACACTTTACTTATGAGCGACTTGGTTAGATGAAATGGTTAGTCTGTTCCTGTTGACTAATGCGTCGCACTTTAACCATATTGGTTATGTATGATGCATTTGGAATGAAAACAACACAATGAATGCTTCTAATGCTGACTGAACTATATTTTACGCATGAGCAACTTGATTCTCGCATACTGACGTGTCTCACATTAACCATACTGGTATGTATGATGCATTTTGGATAGACAACAACAATGTATGCTTTGGATGCTGTCTGTGACCTAAATTTTACACATGAGTGACTTGTTAAGGTAGAATAGTTAAAGCCCATTCCCACTTACTGACATGTCTCACATCAACAGCTTTCCTCAACCAGTCTTACCCATTGCCATAGCATTCAAACTTTTGACTTTTCTACACTTTATACAACCCTGCCACACGATAAACTGAAAACAGTAATTGCAGATTTAATACATCAATGTTTCTGCACAAAAAATGGAGAACGCAGATACACCTATTTAGTTATAGGGAAAGACAAGACTTATTTTGTCAAGAACCACACCGATTCAAATAAGAAGTACACCGAGACTGACGTAATCAAAATGTTAGAATTTTTGATCGACAATATTTTTGTCGAATTTTGAGGTCGTGTTTTCCAACAGACAATAGGGATTCCTATGGGAACAAACTGTGCGCCGCTTTTAGCTGACCTTTTCCTTTACTCGTACGAGGCCAAGTTTTTACAAGGGCTTATTCAAAGAAAACAAAAACATTTAGCCCAGTCCTTTAATTTCAGCTTCCGCTACATAGACGATGTGCTTTCTCTTAATAATCCTAAATTTAAGGATTATTTACATCAGATCTATCCAAATGAGCTTGAAATTAAAGAAACAACTGAAACACCTACTTCAGCTTCGTACCTAGATCATTTATTGTATATTGACGAAGATGGACGTTTGAAATCTAAGCTATATGACAAGCGTGATGATTTTAATTTCCCCATTGTGAACTTTCCCTTTCTTAGCAGCAATATACCTACCTCTCCAGCCTATGGAGTGTACATTTCACAGTTGATTCGTTACTGTCGAGCTTGTAGTTTGTACAGTGATTTTTTGAACAGAGCAAAAACACTGTCCCAAAAGCTGCTTAGTCAGGGATTTGTTCAACCTTTGTTAATTTCATCCCTCAAGAAATTCTATGGCCGTCACCATAGCATCATTGAAAGATATGACGTGTCAGTATCCCAAATGAAAGTGGACATTTTCAGCTAGATTCACGTCTTCCCGGAATTTGACTACCGACTTTGACATTTTCCCGGATTGAATCATCCACAGTGTGACGGGTGCTGTTAACAGAGCAGGACATGCTTACCCTTCCGGAGCACCTGATGTCACTCTCAGTTTCACTGGAGTTCACACTGTGAGTGCCTTTGTTCTGAATGTTGTGGTTTCTGGTTCTGTGCTTTGTGTCTGTGTGGCGTCATTGTTTTTGTGTCTAACGTCATTGTTTTCTGTGTTCTCGTTTTGCCCTGTCTTTGGACTTCGATTTTTGTGAATTTCACCCCTTTGTTCCTTCGGTATTCTACTGCCGTTGTTATCAACCATATCTGTATTTGTGATGCATTTTGGGATTACAACAACAATGCATGCTTCAGATCCTGACTGTCACTTAATTTGATGCATGAGCGACTTGGTCAGGGAGAATGGTTATAGTCCATTTCTGCATACTAACATGTCCCACATCAACCATATAGGGTCTGCAAGTCTCGTTCTACTTATACTTGCACTATCATGAAACTTATGACGTCACTACGCAAAAAGAACAGTAAATACATCAACCGATTTCACTTCGGGGACATTTTTCTCGATATCACAAAGTCTGGATTGCCTAAAACTCTTAACATTGGGTTTTCTGTTATAGCTTGAAGAGTCTGTTTGATACAGAAAATCGCTATTTTATTTAATATAATACCGAAGTTGAGGCAATAAAGGCACAGGCACTTGTTTCATAAAAAAAAAATTCCAGTCCCTCCCTCTCTTCTTCCACAAGGTAAGCAACTATGGTTTTTACCAGCCCCACTTCAACTCGATTTTGGCTGGTTATTTCCTATCCCTTCGATATCTGGATTGCATCGTTTGATTCCTGATATATTTTTCTGTACAACTATGTCAAAAACACCTACCTTTGGGTGCCCCTTCCCTTCCAATACACATAAATATTCATTGAATTTGGCCTTGCCCTATTTTCAGTACAAAAACAGTTTACATCCACTTCCTGCTGGGCAGAAGTGAATGGTAAATACATTTCCTCATTACAGGAGAGTTCTTCCTCCTCACAGGAGAGTTCAGTGTTGTTTGGTGCTGATTGGTCAGTTTATGACTGACTTGTGTGGTCGTTTGCCTGAGGTGGTAATTGACCAAAGCTAAGTTTTCTTTAAATTTTTGAATGAATACTTAAAAATGGAACAAATGTACCAATAAAAAAATAAAAAATAGATAAAGTTCATGGAACAGTCCATCTATATTTCTCATCAACTAGAAAAAAAAACTATTTTAGTCACTTCTGCAAACAGGAAGTGGGTTTAAACTGTTTTTGTACTGAAAATGGGGCAAGGCCAAATTCAATGAATATTTATGTGCATTGGAAGGGAAGGGGCACCCAAAGGTAGGTGTTTTTGACATAGTTGTACAGAAAAATATTTCGGGAATCAAACGGTGCAATCCAGATATCGAAGGGATAAGAAATAACCAGCCAAAATCGAGTTGAAGTTGGGCTAGTAAAAACCATAGTTGCTTACCTTGTGGAAGAAGAGAGGGAGGGACTGGAATTTTTTTTATGAAACAAGTGCCTGTGAATAAAGGTCATAATTCATTAATGTAATAATATGATGGGTCATTGAAAATGAATCCCATGGTTAATTTGATCTGTGAATCGAAAATTCCACCATTCCACCATATTGGTACCTGGGGGACAGTGTTTCTCATTCATTCTCGTTGGTCATGTTACGAGACTTGATAAAGACCGTATTGGTATGTATGATGCATTTTGGGATGACAGATGCAGAGAATGTTTGGGTGCAGTCTGTGACCTACTTTTTATGCATGAATGAATCCGTTTAAAAGAATTATTATAGTCCATTCCTGTAAACTGACATGTTTAACTAATTACTAAATACCGAGATACTGTGAATTTATTTTCTGCATATGCGCATTTCGACAACTTATGTCTCTTCAGTGCAGATAAAATCTAAACGTTTTGAAGACCATAAAACCAAATATGTTAAAAAACTGATAGAGAACAAATAACCAATATGATCTAAATGTAAAGCCGAAATCAGCTAAGGACAGAGCTTTGCATGATGGAGATACTCCTAAGTTTTTAACAAAACTTACAAAAATTTAGATATTGCAAGGTTCGAAATAAAATCGGCTTTCGGATCAGCACCGAAGTGCTGACTACTGGGCTGGTGAATACCCTCGGGGACTAACAGTCCACCAGCTGAGGCATCGAACCAGTGGTTACAAATAACTAAATACCGAGATACTGTGAATTTATTTTCTGCATGTTTAACATGTGACAATGCTGTGCAACGAGACGAGCTTTGTAGGCTATGGCTGCTTTCTATGTTTATATATAATGAAGTGCATCTGACTTATTGGAATCATTTCAGCATTTTTTTTTCTTTTTGTCCAGACTTTGGAACCTAAGATACACGGAAATTCAGACCTTTTCACCATCTGGCTAATGATCACTTAGATGTTTCTTAATTTTGGCAAGACACTGTCAATGCGTTGACGCATATTTATATGGCTACTTGTTTAATAGAAAATATAACCTTTTCATTGTGCATAGCCATTCAGTTCTCTCTGATTTTGAAAGAAGTTTAGTTTTGAAGGCAACACGAAAGTATTTATTATCATTTCAAATTGATCAATTCTTATGTGTTGCGAAAACTATACAAAGCGCGTCTTGGCATTCACCAAAAAGGCAATCGAGGTTTTTACATTTTTGAACTGAATGCGTTGATGTATTTATCGAAGATGAAATGATTATGGCATAATTAGTCCATAGTCTTCACTCAATTTATCTTCACAGCAACAACCCAACTAATGAGAAAATCGTCCAAGTGTGATTGTCAATACATTGGCATACATTGATAACTTGTCACGGTAGAAAATTGATAAAAAAGAGATAGGAGCATCATTTCCTGAACAACAAGTTTAACGATATTAATTATAGATCAGCATTTCATTATATAACAGTTTTCCCAATTGATTTTTAAATATTATTCTCCGTCATTGTACTAGGCAGCAGGTAAGAATTCAAACACATATTGTATAGTTTCTTTTTGTAGTAATCGTAATGTATAGTTTTTCAAATCAAAATGGACATTACTTTTCACACATCACCGATTTTGACGGGTGCAGTAAACGGAGCTCCTCCGAAGCATCCGATGTCACTTGGTTTTATGATTGTTCAAACTGTGTCTTGGATTTCTATTTTCTCTTTTTTGTAATGTATTTGGACTTAAAAAACGCTTCCTATATATCTTTTTTGTATTTTACTGCCGTTGTTTTAGCAAAATGGAATGATGAAATTCAATCGATAACAATTGTAAGATGATGATAGAATTAGTACAAAACTGAACGGAGGTTGCGGTGCGGGGTGTGGGGGGGGGGGGGGGGGGGGGGGGGGGGGGGGGCTTTGTCCTATAAAAGAATCAGGTAGTCCGGAGTAATAACCAAATATTTCTACAAATGTCACCTAAAATAACTATGAAATAATGGGCCCGTGATTCTTTACAAGTTCTATGGATTGATAGATACTTGTACATGTTAATGTTATGTTACAGTAGTCCAAGTTAAAGTACTCTGTTTTAATTATTGCTCCACTTAAATTCGCAACTTTAAGCCAGGTTTATTCTTGTGCTAGTTCAGAAAAAAAACACAATTTCTGTTTCCCTTATATAGATGGTGTTCTTTCATTGAATAATCCCCAATTTCGGGATACCCTTCGTCTTATATACCCAAATGAACTCGAAATGAAAGAGACTATTGAGACACAACATCAGCATTATACCACGATTTGTACCCTTATATTGATAACTCTTGACGTCTGAGACGTCTGAAAACGAAACTTTATGACAAGCGTGATGATTTCGGCTTTCCTATAGTAAACTTACCGTTTTTGAGCATAATTTATAGAAGTATATGCCCCGCGATTTTTGTTTCATTTATTAAGTCACACAACCTGTCGAACTTGATTGTTTTCTTTTAAATCAAAAAATCTAAGTTGTTAAACTTGGTCATTTTTGCATGAAATATCTGCCAACATGTTAGCATGGCCAGTTGTATACATATAAGAGGTGTGCATGATTTTTGTTTTTGATAATTCATACCAAAAATTCCAGTTGTTGAACTTCAGTTTTCATGATATAAAGTTTTTATTTTTGAAGTCAATTTTATTCAATAACAGATATGCATGGGTTTTTGATTATTTTTTGTCATTCATGAGGAAAATACAAGTGGTTGAACTTATTTTTATACCAAATATATTTTTATATAAGATACTTTGAGGTATTGCCATGGTGTTACATCAAGCGGTTTTCTCGGTATTAACTTTCAATAAAAAGTCACTTAAATGGAAGGTTAAACATTGCAGATTAAAAGTGAGAATTTTATTAGATATTTAGGGTTTACTTATTGGTAAGATATATGGGTAGGGTATAATGTCCATGTAAAAGATAAGCCAATTTTGCTCTTGTAGGATCGGATATATTTTGGAAACGGGCCATTGGGTTTCATGTTTCACCTTTGTAGTCGTAGCTGCTTGAAAAGTTTTTCGATAACTTAATTGCAAAAATTTTATTCCAATTATTGGTTAATTTTCTAAAACAGACAAAGACCACTTCCTTTTGGAAATTCTACCTAGCAACAATGTGCTTTTAATTCTTTTCAACAAAGAAGTCATTTTCCAAACAGAAGTGCAAAGTTTTTTAATTCCCGTTATTGTAAATTTCCTTAAACTCTCTGCAAAAATTATTGATTCCAGTTTAGGTAAATTTTCCGAAACTCGCAAAACAATTTTTGTTGGAATATTACCTAGCAACCCTAAATTTTTTGTTTGCTTCAACAAAGTTGAGGGGGACTATTCGAGTACCCCTTGCGGCCGCTTATGCGTCCACATTAAGGTGTATATCTAGGGTACTATGCATGGTAGCAATCTCGGGTTAATTCATACCCTACAAGAAAATTGGGTCTCTCTGGCCTTTATTTTCCGCTTGATTGGCTTTCATTCAAATTTACATTAATAAGTTCATATCTTGGTCACAGTACTTGGTACATGTAGGATCATCAAACCTTATATACGCAAGTCTCCAATGGTACTTTTCACACATTACCGGTTTTGGCGGGTGCAGTAATCGGAGCGAGACAGGTTTACCCCGCTCCGAAGCATCCGATATCACTTGGTTTATAGGTGTTCAAACTGTGTCTTGGATTTCTATTTTCTCGTTTTTGTAATGTATCTGGACTTAAAAAAACGCTTCCTCTATATCTTTTTGTATTCTACTGCCGTTGCTTTAAGACACTTTATTTTGCAAAATGGAATGATGAAATTCACAATCGATAACAATTGTAACATGATAATAGAATTAGTACAAAACTGAACGGGGTTGGGGTGAGGGGCTTTGTCCTGTAATAGAATCAGGTAGTTCGGAGTAGTAACCAAATGGTTCTACAAATGTCGCCTAAAATAACTGAAAAAATGGACCCGTGATTCTTTACAGGAGAACAAGTTCTATGGATTGATAGATACTTATACATGTTAATGTTAACAGTAGTCTGAGTTAAAGTACTCTGTTTTAATTATTGCTCGACTTAAATTCGCAATTTTTAGCCAGGTTTATTCTTGTGCTAGTTCAGAAAAAAACACA
>MJUU01025472.1:42369-56178 GCA_002080025.1 Modiolus philippinarum
TCTTCTTCTCTGAAACTACTGAGCCAATTAAAGCCAAACTTGGCCACAATAGTCCTTAAATGGTCCCTTACAAAAAAAATTGTTTTTCAGATCTGCGCTATATCCAAGATGGCCGCCAGCGGGAATCATAGTTGTAACATTGGACCCTATGGGAAAATACTTTCAAAGATCTTCTCCTCTGAAACTACTGGGCCAATTTAAACCAAACTTGGCCACAATAGTCCTTAGATGGTCCTAGGGTACTATGCATGGTAGCATCATCAAACTTGGCACTCGGTTGCATCTCGGGTTAATTCATACCCTCCAAGAAAATTGGGTCTCTTTGGCCTATATTTTCCGCTTGAATGGCTTTCATTCAAATTTACATTCATAAGTTCATATCTCAGTCACAGTACTTGGTAGGATCATCAAACCTTACATACGCAAGTCTCCAATGGTACTTCCTCATTAGGCTAAATTGGGTCAATTCTGGGACCTTCATTTACCGCTTGAATGATTTACATTTAAGTTTTCGGACGAGTTCAGATCTCAAGTCAATGTACATGGTGGTATGACGATCTTGCCTTGCATATGCATACATCTCGGAAGAAACATGAGCATCCAGGCCAAATTGGGTCAATTTGACCTACATGTTCCGATGGATTGACTTACATTCAAGTTTTTGGACGAGTTCAGATCTCAATCACTGTACATGGTAGGATCTTGCATATATGGTACATTAGCATCTAGGTCAATTTAATTCATTATTACCTACATGTTCCGATTGATTGACTTACGTTCAGTTCTCAGTTATTGTATATGGTAGAATCATGTCTCCCCCTCCTCAGGGGGGAGACATTGTTTTTGTCTTTTCCGTCTGTCGTCCGTCCGTCAGTCTGTCCGTCCGTTCGTCACAAGTTTGAAGACGCCAATTCTTCTACACCTTTCATCGGATTTCAACCCAACTTCACAGGATTGTTGACCATCATGCCTTGTTGTGCATATCGTCGGGGTGGATTGAGCGGCTATTTTTTTGTGGGCGTTATGCCCCCTTTTGACTTAGAATTTTACAAAGTTAAGTTTTGTGGACGCCAATTCTCCTACATCTTTGATCGGATTTCAACCAAACTTCATATGATTGTTGACCATTATATTTAGTTTTGCATATTATCGCGGCGGATTGATTGGCTAATATTTATGGGAGTAATGCCCCTTTTTGACTTAGAATTTTGCAGAATTAAGTTTGTGGACGCCAATTCTCCTACATTTTTCATCGGATTTCAACACAACTTCACTAGATTGTTGACCATCATGCTCAATTTTGCATATTGTCGCGGCGGATGGATTGACTAATTTTGTGGGAGTAATGCCCTTTTTTGTTGAGAATTTTGCAAAAATCTTTCATCGGATTTCAACCAAACTTCACAGGATGTTTACCACCATGCTTAGTTGAGCATATTGTCTAGCTGGAATGATCGGCCACCTGATGGCAGCATTAAAGTTACTTGTTTTATTTCTCAAAGAACTTTACAAAAAGGAGGGAGGGTAGACATTCGTTTCTGTATCAAAAACACACCTCTAGTTTGTTTCTTGGGTGGTAATTCAACATCTTGGCCTAATTACGTCAATTTGACCCACATTTTCCACTTTTTTGACTTACATTCAGATCACAGTCACGATGCATGGTAGGATCATCTAACCTTGCATGGGTATACATTACGGATGATACATCAGCATCCAAGACAAATCTGGTCAATCTAAACTACATTTTCCACTCCATTGACTCAAATTTAGATCTCAGTCACTGTACATGCTAAGATAATTTAACTTAGCATATGTATGAATTTTGGATGGTACATATTATCCAGTCCAAATTGTATCACTTTGACCTACTTTTTCTGTTTGATCGACTTTCACTCAATTTCTCAGAAGAGTTCATATATGTATATTGCAGGATCATAAACCTTGCATATGAATGCAAATCAGTATCTAGGCAAAGTTGGGTCTTTTTTTATCTAAATTTTCAGTTTGAGCGACTAAATATTCAATTTTACACCATAGTTCAATTTAATTTTCATATTAATACTGTATGTTGTATGTTACTTTTAACTTAGATATGCAACTTTTCCTAATGTTAAGGAAGGCATGAAAAAATGTTAAAGTAATTTGCCACAACTAGGCGAACTTTGTAATCGTTGATTACCTATGTTTGATTTTCTAGTTGTTTAATCATCAATTTTCAATTATTGAATTGTAAAAACCTTTGATTCCAATTTTGGTAAATATACTCAAACTCTGAAAGACCACTTCACTTTTAAATTTTACCTAGCAGCAATCTGCTTTTAATTTTTCTGAGTTAAAGTAGTCATTTTCCGAACTTGGATTGCAAAAATGTTTGATTCTTGCAACAATGTGCTTTTAATTTTTTCCAGCTAAAGTAGTCATTTTCCAAACTTTGATTGTGAAAAAAAAATATTCAAATTCTGTTAAATTTCCCGAAACTTTCTAAAAATTCTTGATTCGAATCTTGGTAAACTTCTTGAAACAATCTGCAAAATTCTTGATTCCAATTTTGGTATCTATCCTGTAACTCTCTGCGACCATTTATTTTTTGGAGTATTACCTAGCAACCTTTTATTTTATTTTATTTAGCTATTTTCAATATTTTTATTTGCAAAGTCTTTGATTCTAACTTTGTTAAATTTCCCAAAACGCTCAAGACCACTCCTTTTTGGGGGGAATTTATCATAACAACCATGCATTTACTATCATGATGTCACCATTGAAAATTCAAATTAAAAACCTCAATTCAAATGAATTAATTTTGTTCTTTCTTGAAACGGAAACGTACTTAAAAATTTCTTGCAGAGGACAAACATAGAAAACCACAAAAGGTCGATAATTATTCAAAGTACCGTTAAAGGTTAACACAACTTCAAAAGAGCAATATAAATGGTTTATGACTCGGTTCTGCATTCAACATATTTGTTAAAGTAATGAAATGTTTGTCAATAAATAGTAATCAAAGTATCATATGACAACAAAAAAGCTAATATTCCATATCTAGCAGACGTTGATATGGACGCCATTACAGAATTTCATGATTTGGTGAGTACTTCTGGGAAAGGGTAAATTTTTCATTTTTAGTGTAAAAATATTTCAATCAGTCAATATCAATTCCATTTATATTGTAGTCAAAGCTCTCATATTTGTACAATGACCCCACTTTTACCCGGCGTGTTATGAAGTATTTGAGGTATGGTGTGGAAGTGTCAATTATTAAAAGTCATATATAGTTGTCATCCAATTAACTTCCGGTACGCGACAAAATAATGTTGAAATAGTCTGGAAGCAAATATTTACGCCCTGGCATCACGTTAAGTGGGGGACTAAAACAAAAAGATATATTTTTCTTGTTTTTCTGTGATTTAAACTTCAAAACTTTAGTAAAAAATCAGAAGTTTTCCAGGAAAGGCTATCGAAAAAATCAAGACTTTGGCCTATTTATGATATAATATGTATCCGGAGAAAATGAATTTTTATGAATAAAACGACAGATTTCAATGAAAATGTAGTATAAAATGTGATAAGAAATCACTTTTGAAATTTGAAATAAAAAATAGGATCACCAGTCATATGTTTGATAAATAAGTTCCTCTCCTATTGTTTCTATGTAATGACCTTCCCTTAGTGAAATGAGTGACATAGTTTGCACACTCGTAGCATCAATATTGCTTATTTTATTATTTTTTTTTATCAAGTTACTACTCAAAATGTTTTCTATGGCATTCTAAAGGTAAATTCCAATTTTCACCAGATGCGCAGTCTTACACCTCCGAACTATCTAAAGCCTGTGAATGCTAGAGTTACATAGTTTTGTTAACCCTATCGGCGTATGGATAAACATCACCGAAATATGTGGACTAAATCTATTTCAAATAACATCAAAATGAATACCGTTTCAATTCGTATTTTTTTTTATCAAAAATTAAAAGTAGCTCAAAGCAAATCAAAATAATGCAAAAAGGAATAAAGTTTTCTTACTTTTGACACGATAAGTGCCGTGTGGTTGTTTAAGTGTTCTGATTGTCTTCTGTTAGTTTTTTTTTTGTCGTGAAACGGATAACAGCAATTGTAAGAACACTCTGCCAGTTAACTTTATGTTTGTTGACGATCCCGCATCCATGTTTATACAGTCATGGGTGTAGCATTGCTCGACATCGAGCAATGAATTCCGCTTAAACCGGTGCTAGGGGCCGTCTTGAACTTACTATGAGGTATGGGCAAAGCTCATTGTTGAAGGCCTCATGGTGACTTCAAGATGAAGAACAACAAAAAAGCGTTGTTCCATTGCCTTTAACCATGTATTTGTGCAGACTTTGTCTCATGTGCACTTACTCCATATCCCTTCATTGCTTATTAAAAAGAATGCAAACAGAAAAACAAAATATATCGACCAAAAGCAAACCAAGCAAATTAGAGACTAAATGAAAGCTGTTCGAATATCAAGATCTAAAAAGCATAAGCACATCTGCTATTTTTAAGTAATATACAGCCTTATGTTGCGTGGAAAAAATAGTCAAAGAAATGTTCCTGATAAGGAGAAAAAAAATTGATATGCAAACTTCCCTAAATGCGTTGTTTTTATCTGAATTCTGCTAGGCTTGGAGAGCTGCAAAGGATGCCTCATGCCTCTTGTCTTTGCAGAATTATTGGCAATTCTACCAATTGAGAATAAAGTCGGCCAAACGATTCAGGGCTCCAAAAAGGGAGAATTTATATGTTTGGTTAAAAATTAAACTTTATATGCACGTATAGTGTTTCATATTCATCTGTCGTATTATTATAGATGTTCGATCTACATGTACTTTTTACAAGATTCTTTACTCAATACTGTGATGATCATTTCCTTTAACTATCTACGACCTCCCAATGGCAATTGCTGTTGAGTTGCTACTGGACACTACCGTATTGGAAGGGGGGTTTGGCTAGCCATAAAACCGGCTTAACCCAGCATCCTTTTGAAATGCATGTACCAAGTCAGGACCATTGCGGTCGACAATTCTTCCGGTGGTTTTCATCTGATTTGTCCTTTTGTCTTATGGACTTCGGCTCTTGACCACTCTGTTCGGTTATTTTGTTATAACCCTCATTGACATGTAATCCTATGTGAAATTTTCGTATTCGAACCTACCCATCTATCATCTTGTTTGCGTCCAATTGTACACAGTGTGTCTGAGGTGGCTAAAGTATCTTGCTTGTCTACAATAAATGTTTAAGAATGGTTTAACTTGATTCACAAACAAAGTTTTGAAATGTATACTGAATGTGAATCGAGGCCAGTAGTCTGCCTACGATCCAACAAGTTGTATTACCAGTATGTAGTTTGTAACGCCCTGATAAGGCATGCGATTTATTTTATTTTTCCATTTAACAATACATAGTTAACAATATTTTCAAATTGCTAAATTGAAGCTTCCGATAAAACGAAATTATATTAATTATGTTTTTCCCTGTCAATGACGTGAAATTCAAAATAAATACAAATGTTATATGATTAATCGTTCATTTTTTCAATATTGAGTTATTTTTCATCCATATAAATCGCTTGTATTTGCTTTGTATGACTATCTTTTCCATCTCTCAAATGGCTGTTTATTTTAGAATTGATTATTTGTGACAGGTATGCAGTAATTATTTTCACTGGAACCATAATCAATAGTTTACCTGTGTTCCTCCATGGCTTATTGACAACTTTCCCCAAAAAAAAAGAATTAATTGAACAGTCTTGTTAAAATAGAGTTTAATTTTTGCACTTCACTGATTCTAATGATTGATATAATTTTCTGATCGGATAAACCAGACTGGATATGATCAATAAGCATTGGCAGATATTATTGCTGTGCTTTATAGAAGGATCGTTTAAGACCAACATACCAAAGATCAAAGGGAAAGATGAGAGGGAAAGGGATGCAAAAGTATAGGAAATGCAGATCTTTACCCTGTGATCCTATCTGAAGACATCCGTTCACCTGTTAGTTGCAGGTTGTAAGCCAGTACTGCAAGACAACCCTGTATGGCCAGGGGATCGGAGTATCCAATGTATGATGTAGGAACATCGGACTATTTCCGATGTGAAATACTGGGTCATCGGGATATTCGATGTAACAACGACAGTAGAATACCAAAGGAACAAGGGAAGCGATGACTACAAAAATCGAAGTCCAAAGTCATGACCAAAACGACAACAGATAAAAACAAAGACAAAACAAGGACGTGAGACAGCTACAATGCACGGAAATAAAAAGATAACATTAAGAACTAAGGCACTCATAGTGTTAACTCCCATGAAAACCGGGAGTGACATCAGGTGCTCCGGAAGGGTAAGCATGTCCTGCCCCGCTAGCGACACCCGTCACACTATCAGTAAGGCATATATTGTTTTGAAAGATCTGTTTGATAGCTGATTGGTAAATGTCATTTTCTAACCCTTAGATGAAACCAATTCAAGTCCATGGTACATGTTACTTCTCTAACCCTCAAAACAGTACCATGGTATAATTTTGAAAAGCTTTCGTAAATATCTATAGTATTCAATCAATCACAAGGACAAATCGGTAGCACAAACATCACTGACGAAGACAAGAGTAAAATTATACAGTATGATGTACCAGACAACACGAAAAACTAAAGTACCAACAGTGTGAACTCTAATAAAAAGCGGGAGCGACATCAGGTGCTTCGGATGGGTAAGCATGTCCTGCTCCGCTAGCGGAGCAATTGAGGAGTCTCTCTTTACATATATATAGCCGGTCGCTATGTATTGACTAGGATTTTTTTCTGTCTTCTATTTTATATAAAACTGTAAACTTTTGTCATAGTATATAAACATTTCCAGTGATGTTTTAATTTCCTGGATTGTCCTGGTTGGGTTAAAGTGTCCATTTTACAAACTGTGTTACCAATGATATATGCCTTCTGTGTGTTGCTTGAGTCCTATTATTTCTTGTATGTGGTCTCTGATGTTTTGAAATTTTTCCTTGCAATAACATGTACTGAAGCTAAGTGCAAACCAAGATCTTAAACTTATTCAACTACTTCTTTTTTATGTTGGTTAACTGTTTTGGGCCCAAAAGTTAAATCCAATATACCAAACTTGAATAAAAACTAGTATCATGTAGCTCTAATGACACCTGTTAATAGCTGAATTTTTTCGTCCAATTTGTTTGTGTTTTTCTTTTAAACTGATTGTCTGGAAAATAAGGCAGTTGTATCTCTAAACTTGGCCATTTGGTGTCGGGCTGGTAAAACTTTGTTCTGGTCTTTGTAACCTGGAGGATTTTACACACTTTTCTGTCACATTATTGTCCATATTTTTCCTTGGCCCGTATGGAAATTAAATGGACATACGAACCCAGATATAAAATTTTCAGACAAAGTCTTAGGGACTATTTCAGCTCTTTGGTTTTGAATAGGGTAGCATTCCAGCCATTTTGTAAACTTGTAGATAACCATCAGAACGTACTTCGTAACAAATTTTGATGTATTGCAGATTGTTTTCTTTAAATCTTGATTTTTTTTGTTGTTCAGAGGTAATCTCCTCCGGCGAAAGGGTATCTATCTAGATTGTTTCTGATAATTGTCGAAAGAACATCCTTTTAACATCATCGACATTAGTTTGAAATGTCTCTTTTTTTAGACGTGCAATATTTGCTTTTTGCTGGTTATATTCTGTAACTGACTTGGTTCTACTCCAATAGTATCGTTGGATGCGTTAATTTAGTATCTAAGATGAAGGTATCCGTAGAATTCGGATAGTAGAGTTCAGTTGCTTCAATAACAAGCGTTTTCAATCTCTAAAATGCTATCTGATATTTTTCGTCAAAAAATAACTAATTCTTGAAGAAGCAGTGCAACGACGGTATAATGTGAAATATTATCCCTGTGCTAATTTATAAATATTTGGAATGACTCAACATTCTTTTGTTTTGGATTATAGTCCCCTTTGAGGGAAACGACAGAAACTACAAGATCTACATCTTTTTTGGACTTGCATCTCGAATTTGACAAAAATGGTTATCTAAGCCCAAATCACTACAAAAGGGACGATTTTAATTTTAAAATTATCAATTTTCCTATTATGGACAGTAATATTCCATGGTAAAGTTCTTCTGCTAACGTAGTGTACAAGTTGCCAGACTGTTTCAAAGTCCAAATACAAGTTTGACATTTTCACATAGGCCGAATTTCTTGATGAATGATGTCTTGTGTTGGTCTCTTTCATCAATGTCTACTTGCCAATAACCATCTGCCATATTCAGAGTTGACATAAATATTTGGCCATGAAAATGAGTTTTCCACTGTAACAGTGTTTGACCTTAGGTATCCTATACAGTAGCACACACTTCCATCATTTTTCATAGTAGTACTTGCGATGAAACCCATTTTGAAATGGATTCTTGTATTACATTTTTTGCCAACACCTTTTTCAGATATTTATCTTCTCCTTTTTTCCAAATGTAGAGGTGTTCTTCTTTGTCGCTGTTTTATTGTTAGCGCATCACCAGTGTTTATCCGATTTTAAGCTGAATATTTCAAAATCTAAATATAAAACATTGATGGTGGGCCGTTAAATTCATGACACAAAAGACGTAAAATTTTAACTGTAGTCATTTTGATATTTTTTCATATATTGTAAGAGGTTTTTAGAAATCTGTAGAAATTATATTTTTCATTAAGGTTGCATTCCCATTTTCTCTTTTAATTTTGTGATTCAAATATATCAAAAGTGGTTACGGGACACAAAATATCTTTATTTTTGAAATATTGACCAGGTAGATGTTTCGAGAAAAAAATGGTACCACTAAAGAGATATCAAAAGTTTAACATCATTGTAAAGTAACTATAAAATGTTATTTTCACTACATATACAAATCCCAATTTCAACCCAAAACAATGAAAAAATTTGACGTTAATTCGATCATTGTTCTATTACCAATGAAGTTATCTCAGGAGTGGAAGAGTTAATTAAATAGTGGCATTCACTTTCATGTTAGGTTGTTAGAATGATGGGTATTTAAACTTAATGTCAATAGAACGGAAAGTGGAAATCATTCATTGAGTAAAATACGATTAGACTGGATTCTGACGACATTGTTGCATGTTGATTTAATTTTGAAAATTAATTACCGACGGATATGTTTACAATATCGAGCAGGATGTTTTCTGCTATCAAGTTGATCTTACACCACGATTACTTCGAGTTATCCATGTTGAAGACTGGTTCTTTGAAATGAACAGTCCTTTGTTTCAAGCTAAGTTTGTTCATATTTCTCCCGACGCACGGTATCGCTATGGATTATACAACGAGGAAAAAATTACGGATAAGAATGAGGCTCGAAAAACAGTAAGATCTTTTATTTGTAGTCAATTAATTGCTTCGTGCTTATTTTTGACTATGAAAAATCCTTCAACTAAATAAATATATATTTTTCTTCAGAAATGTCGATATACGACACTTTGAAGCAATCATGGGTTTCTTATTGACCTTCTTGGTGTTTTTGTCTTGTAAGACCGCCATTTTACACATTTTTAACTTCTCAAACAACTTGTAACAGAGCAGTTTTTTGAAAAACATATTTACATGTCCTATGCTGAACTTATGCTGATTGTTATCGGGGAACGAAAAAAAATGGGACATCTTGTTCATTTTTTATAAGAGAGATCGTTTAACTAATTCGTCTGACAACAAACCAAACAATGTAAAGAAATAAAAATACCAATAGTAATCGGTAATTTTACTCGTTTTCATATCAGTAGTCGGATTCATGCATGTTTCATATGTGGAAAAAACGCCACTTGGACTACTTCAAACCCGTTAGACCTTTTGGCTACCCAAGCAGTATGATAATATTGTTTTTGAAATACTTGTGATAGAGATAGCTTTAGATAGCTGAATATTTGTTGAATTTCTATCGGTTTCTACAGCTCTTCAAATAAATCACATTTTTCAATAGCTGAATATTGGTTGAATTTCTATCGGCTTCTACAGCTCTTCAAATAAGTCACATTTGCCAAAAATCTATATATACTACATATACTTATTTCGTTTTACAGGGCTATATCGATGAAGATGTGTCTTCACTTGATGACCATTTCCTGAATGTTACTGACAATATAGACAACATGCCCAGTGGTCAGTCTCCTGCAATTCAAAATCGAAATGATAAGAAACAACAGAAAATCTCAACCCAAAAGAAAAATGGATATCCCGATAATCGACCATGGGTAAGATTCATTTTCTCCTCAATAAATTAGACATGTATTTTATTAAATTAAAACCAGTATTAATGTTACAACAATACATAAGCGGGAAAATATATTAAAATGTCAATTTGAAATAAAAAGAATTCAATTTCTCGAAGAACCAATGTCATGATACATGATACATGAAATTTTATTTTAGGACAGGAAAAGGGGTAAAAGTCCGTACAATCCACCCAGGAAACAAAAGAGGACACCTAAAGCTACAGAAATAACTGATGATACATTGTCCCAAGGTATATCTATATCGCTCCTTAACATACTGATTTATTGAGAAAAGTTTCAACATGTTCAACACTTTAGTATAAATGAAAAAACAAGAAATAATCCCGATAGTGATGTGTCAGTTTTACAGTATTTCAATTTCTAATTCTTAAGATGTTTGTCAAGACAGAGTAAAGCACTCACTAGAAAGGGTTTTAATTATAATCTTATCAAAAGTGCAAGGAAATTGGAAACAAATAAATGCGAAAGATAAAGCTAAGAACTGTCTTTGTCTGAAAAAAATAATTTCAAAATATTTTGATAGAAGCTCTTTAAGGTAGATCGATACTAATAAAAATATCAGACAGATTTTTTTTTATTTTAAGATATTTTGTAGGTATTAGTCCATTTGTTCCATAAATAAAATAAAAATGATATGTCACGATCATCTTTTCCTGTTATCAGACTTTGAAAACCAGGTCAAATTGAGTATTTTTCAACAGTATTTACAAAGATATACAGGGAACTGTGAGAACATGCTTTTCATTTAGCTTTCACATGAAATAAATTTCAGACAGATTTTTAAAATTTTTTGATATTTCAGAGATATACACTTAAGCTTTATGTTGAGCTGAAAAAGTCTATATGTCACCGTTTGATCAAGAGAGATATTTTACATAGATTACAAAATAGACAAAATTACAGGAAAGGGGAGCTAATTCGCGGGAAAGTGTATGTCAATCTATTATTATGTCACAATGAAAAGATCAATAGAGGAATGTTCCGGCTTGAAAATCAAGTCATTGCCGAATCCGATTTGTGTTTCACAAATGCGCCAATCGAATGCGCCTTCAGTTAGTGTCGATCTACCTTAAATTATTTTACAAATCATGATACCTTTTTTCAATGTGCAGGAAGTAAAAACGAAAAGGAAGTCGTCAATGCAGAAGACAAAACACTTCTTCTGATCAGCCAGAACGTTTCAGATTATAGCAGACAACGCATGCGTGCGCTTCAGATGAGCTTACGTAGCTACAGCAACGTTGACGGAAGAGTTACCACTAAAGAATTAAATCTAGCCTGTCAAGTAAGTTGCTTTCTTGTATGAAAATACAACATTTCATCAATATTTTGAAAGCAAGACATAATTTTGTATTAAAAGTGTCATATGCATTTATGTAGAATAATACTCTAGTACTAATAATTTTTTAGATGGCTGCCTACAACGGTCAAGACAGAGCCCTTAATATTTACATTTAAAAGAAAGACTATGCCCCGCCGTAAGGCGACGGGGGCATTAAGTCTGTACTTGCGTACGTGCGTCCGTTCGTACTTACGTCCGAAAATTTTCGTCAAGGATTTCTCAGCTTGTGTTTGCAATAATGATTTGATATTTGATCTGAAGATTTGTTATGATAAGTTGAACTGTGTCTCTCCTTTTCAAGTCCGTAACTCGTCTACTTCCTGTTTGACGATAACTTTGATTTTTTATTGATAAATTGGTCCAATAGAAACTGTATGACTCCAATAAAAACATAAAGGAAGTGTAATCTTGTTACTATTTTCAGATTATTTCAAAAACTTATGTTCACGAGTCAAGCAACAAATTAGTCTCTAAATCAGTAAGCCAGTGAGATATATCGACTCTAAACAGACCAATCAATAAAAGGGGATATTCGTTATCCTTGAATATGTTAATCATATAACATCTAACCGGTCAGGATAAAGTATCAAAAATACAAAGCACATACATTGGAATTGGCATAATTTTTTTAACGAACAGCAGATATTCAGTATTCTAATTTTGTGACTGAAAAAAAATTGACCAAGAATACTGATTTCTGCTTGGCCATTTTCTGATTGCTGTTCTTTTATTACAGGATAATAGTATACAACTGAATGGACGAGTTATGCAGATACTGCTTCAAAAGTTTGAAGATCAACACGGGGTCAATATAGAAAAGTTGCACCATTATTTATCAGAGGCACATTCAAGATCAGGTAAAATATTCCAGTTATTCCTATGTACATTTGCTCCATTTCCTTTATTTGTTCATTTACGGTGGAGTTTCTCTCTCTTGCGTCCGTAAAAAGATTTCCCGTGCTTGAGGTGTATGCTCTTATTTTGTCAGATATTGTGTAATGGTTAATGCCAAAATTTCTCATATGAATGCACTGTCAAAATACAACATTTAGCTTTCAATTCAATTATATTTCTGGCCACCTTCATATACATTGTCCACATCTCCGGATTTCACTCGCCAAATTTTCTTACAATCAACTCGATGAGTGCCCTGCGATCGTTTATATGTTGTATCGTTTATTTGTTCTTTTGTCGTGATACGGATGACAGAGTTTGTTAGAATTCTTTGCCTGATATGTTATGCTTGTTGATGAACCCGCATCTAGTATTTCATGGATGTAGCAATTTCAACATTAAGCAACTGATATCTCTTCAACCCGGTACTAGGGGCCGTCTTGAACTTACTATGAGGTAGGAGTGTTTGCTCATTGTTGAGGGCCTAATGGTGACTTCAACATAAGGAAGAACAATGAAGGCGTTCCATTTGCTTATCTTATCATGTATTTATAAGGATTTTGTCCCATGTATATTTACTCTATATTCCTTAATCGTTCATGGCAATGGGGACTGTACACTTTATCCAATTTCTTAAGCCGAATCTAAATAATGAGATTTACATAATTTGGAAATTAAATTTAATCTGTTGTTCAATACTAAATGAAATGCATTGCAGAGACGAGACTTGAACTCATTGTATTCTCTGAGTATGATAAGCAATGAAGGGATATGGAGTATATGCAAATGAGACAAAGTCTCTACAAATACATTGCAATAACGAGCAATGGCTGGCGGCTGCCAAATTGGTACATCATTTGTCCAGAGCAAATTTCCTACAGTATTTGAGACAGGAAGTTTTTATTTTGCAGATCAATTGTTCATATATCAAAGGTGAGCATGGTACTTTGATTTTGATTTTTGATAATTTATATCAGAAATATTAGTTGTTGAACTTAGTCATTTTTACGTCAAATCTTTAACAATAGGGTACCCCTTTTGTCCGGAGCAAATCTCCTACAGTATTTGAGATAGGAAATTTTTCTTTTGCAGATCAATTTTACATATATCAAAGGTGTGCATGGTACTTTGATTATGATTTTTGATAATTTTTGTCAAAAATATCCGTTGTTGAACTTAGTCATTTTTACGTCAAATTCTTAACAATAGGGTACCCCCTTTGTCCTGAACAAATCTCCTACAGTATTTGAGACAGGAAGTTTTTA
>MJUU01025472.1:56468-79585 GCA_002080025.1 Modiolus philippinarum
GTATTTNTTGTTAGAATTCTTTGCCTGATATGTTATGCTTGTTGATGAACCCGCATCTAGTATTTCATGGATGTAGCGATTTCAACATTAAGCAAGTGATATCTGTTCAACCCGGTACTAGGGGCCGTCTTGAACTTACTATGAGGTAGGAGTGTTTGCTCATTGTTGAGGGCCTAATGGTGACTTCAACATAAGGAAGAACAATGAAGGCGTTCCATTTGCTTATCCTATCATGTATTTATAAGGATTTTGTCCCATGTATATTTACTCTATATTCCTTAATCGTTCATGGCAATGGGGACTGTACACTTTATCCAATTTCTACAGCCGAATCTAAATAATGAGATTTACATAATTTGGAAATTAAATTTAATCTGTTGTTCAATACTAAATGAAATGCATTGCAGAGACGAGACTTGAACTCATTGTATTCTCTGAGTATGATAAGCAATGAAGGGATATGGAGCATATGCAAATGAGACAAAGTCTCTACAAATACATTGCAATAACAAGCAATGGCGGCGGCTGCCAAATTGGTACATCATTTGTCCAGAGCAAATTTCCTACAGTATTTGAGACAGGAAGTTTTTATTTTGCAGATCAATTGTTCAATTATCAAAGGTGAGCATGGTACTTTGATTTTGATTTTTGATAATTTATATCAAAATATTAGTTGTTGAACTTAGTCATTTTTACGTCAAATCTTTAACAATAGGGTTTCCCTTTTGTCCGGAGCAAATCTCCTACAGTATTTGAGATAGGAAATTTTTCTTTTGCAGATCAATTTTACATATATCAAAGGTGTGTATGGTACTTTGATTATGATTTTTGATAATTTTTGTCAAAAATATCAGTTGTTGAACTTGTACGTCAAATTCTTAACAATAGGGTACCCCCTTTGTCCTGAACTAATCTCCTACAGTATTTGAGACAGGAAGTTTTTAGTTTGCAAACCAATTGTACAAATATCAAAGGTATGCATGGTACTTTGGTTTTAATTTCTGATAATTTATGTAAAAAATATCAGTTATTGAACTAAGTCATTTTACATCAAATTTTTAACAGTAGTGTACCCTTTTGTCCGGAGCAAATCTCCTACAGTATTTGAGACAGGAAGTTTTTATTATGCAGATCAGCTGACATATATCAAAGGTGTGCATGGTACTTTGATTATGATTTTTGATGAATAATGCCAAAATCACCAGTTTTTGAACTTGGTCATTTTTAGATCAAATATTTACCAATAGGGTGTCCCATTTGTCAAGAACAAATACAGTTTAATAGACAGGAAGTTTTATAATGCAAATCATTTGTGCCTGCATCAGGTGTGCAGAGATGGGGTAATTGTAATTGTTATCATTAATCAGCTGTAATAGATTACATTTTTAGGAGTAATCAGTGTAATCATTAATCAGCCAAAAATCTGATTACATGTAATTTAATTTAATCAATTACTTTCAAAAATAGCCTGTAATCGTGATTACTTTGTGATTACATTATGATTACATTGGAACTATTAAAATCTCAGATCCTGGCTCTTTTCATGCCTTATACATAATCTCATAAAATCTTATACAAATAAGTTGTAATTTGTGATAATAGAACTATTTTCTTTTTACGTATATATATTATCAAGGGTAAAATGTTTGTTACCTCAGCCAATTGTACTTGATATGTTTTCACAAATTTGATCACAAATACAAAAAGGAAAATTCATTGGCATTTTAATTTTGTGACATGAATGCAAAAAAATGTAGGATGATTCTTATTTTATCAAAGCTTCCGTCTTCTGATTGAGTTCAGATATAACTTTATCTTGGGAAAGATTTTGCAAATTTAGAATTTAGCACAATTGGTCCTTTCATGCCCCTTTTCTGATTTGTTCTTGTCAATTTATCATAGAACTCTCATTCCATGGATCCACCACTACATTTAATCACATGGATATAGTGGTATAAACAATAAATGTTGTGAAAATTATAGTCCTGATTAAAACTTAATCATGGTCATAATTAAGTGTTGTTTATTTTAGAATCAACTTTCAATCCTTTGTTTAATCAGTGTTAATTATGTCACCTTTGAGGTGACAGGTAGAAAACAATTAAGGTATGTTTTATCCATAAGGGCATTATTATACATGTACATGTATAACAATTTATAAGATTGAATGCAGTAAAAATAATCCAATATACATGTACAGAAACCATACCAAGAATTGAAACTAAAGGGGTATGCAGTGATTGTGCAAATGACAAACTCATGAAACACGCAGACAAAAAATGCTATATCAAGAAAAGCAGGACATAACTTTTTTTAAGTAAGAAAAGAACAAATAACATAAAATTGTAATTTCTTAACCATAATTCTTTTTTTTAAAAATTCAATGTAATCAGATGTAATTATGATTACTCTTCAATGTAATCATTAATTTAATTTAATCACGCGAAAAATGCTGTAATCATTAATTTAATTTATTCATACATTTTTGAAAGTAATTGTAATTTAATGTAATTTGATAAAAGTATTCGGACCCATCTCTGGATGGGTCCGAATACTTTTTTCATTACTTTTATTTTCCTTTTTGTTAAAAAATCCAAGTTGCTGAACTTTCAGAAATAGGCTACTTTGGTGGAAGGTTTATCATTGAAAATTAATGAAAATTATAAGTACATTTCANAATTCTTTTTTTAAAAATTCAATGTAATCAGATGTAATTATGATTACTCTTCAATGTAATCATTAATTTAATTTAATCATGCTAAAAATGCTGTAATCATTAATTTAATTTAATCATACATTTTTGAAAGTAATTGTAATTTAATGTAATTTGATAAAAGTATTCGGACCCATCTCTGGAGGTGTGCGCATTACTTTTATTTTCCTTTTTGTTAAAAAATCCAAGTTGCTGAACTTTCAGAAATAGGCTACTTTGGTGGAAGGTTTATCATTGAAAATTAATGAAAATTATAAGTACATTTCAAATATTCAGGGTCAACCCATGTGTAAGATATACTAATACTGTCCATGTAAAAGAAAACCCGGTTTGTTGTCACATTGACAGCTTTCCTCTTGTTTTATTTGGGGGGTTGTTATGTTTTTCTTGGGTTTTCCTTTTTGATTTTTCACCTTAAAATTTCTGCTTGTTAATTTTTAAAATTTCTGTTTGCATCTTTATGTGTGTAAAATAATTATATTTGTTGTGTACAAGTTGTGATTTTGCACAAGTTATTACTTGTACAGAAATATTGTACAAGTTGTGCTGATATCTACACCCACACAAAGCCTTAAATTTTCTGCAACAGATTTTAAAAAACGGCTTTAGCGCTATGTAATTCAAGCCTTAGACTAATGTATTTCATAACATTTATAAGCAAATCTCAAATAATAAGAGCACAATAAGTTTGCAAACTTCACTATGATTGTTTTAGAAAAACATACTTGTTTTATTCTAAAATGCACTTATTTTTAAGCCATGGTGATACAGTAACATTGACTCGCTTATGGTGATTTTAAATATACTATGAATTTGTTCCAAACATAAAATTGATTTGTTAGAGTTCTCGTTCAATTGAAGGACTGTCAATTTCTGTACATGTTATAACTTGTACAAAATAACAACTTGTATACAACATATTTATCATTGAAAATTTTGGGGATATTTTTTTTTCTTTTTAAAAAGGGGTTTTTGAAAGGAGCTACAAAATACCATTAAAAATGTTGGCAACTTATCAGCTTTCAATTTATTTCAAATATTTTTTTCCTTCTATGTTGCCGCAAATTTTTCTTGCTGAAAGGACATTTACCAGATATTATTTTGCATAAAATCAATATACAGTGAAGTTTTAACAATTATTGGAATAAATCACTGCTAGATTTCTGTTTTTGAAATTGTGTAAAGGTATACCTCTGAAAATTTTACTTATATATTTTTTAGATATTTATAAAAGGTTTTAAATCGAGGACATTTACATTTCAAAAAACTTCAAATCAAGAAAATGGCTGAAAAAATATCTGCTAGAGGAAGTTTTCAAAGATTTGTGCAATCTCCTTTTTCAATATTTGTAAAAGGTTTTATGTCGCGGACATTGAACTTATGTTTCATAAACTGTATTGAGGCTTGACACTCTATCTTGTATGTATCGAATTTTATGTAAAAAATACTAGGACACTTTCCCGGGGTATCAGATATAGTAATTATTGGAATAAATCATTGCTGAAAGAAGTTTTGGATAACACAACTGTAAACGAACTGTGTGGGGAATCGCTATGTTTAATCCAGTATAGAGATGCTTGTTTTGTATGTAGAATTTTAAATTCCTTGACAAAACCCATATCTCATCTCTTCAGTTCTAGTCAAGACTTTCTTCATGGTTGGCTCCTGAAATTCAAGACCTTGTGTAGCATATGTTTATTTGGACTTTTACTGTTGCTACTGTTGTTATTTCTTTCTCCTTTAAGGTGTCTGCAGGGTATTATTTTCCTTTTATAGAATTTTGTGAAATTTTCTGTCTAGAAACATAATTGTATTATTGTTCAAAATATAAAATAAAATTTGGGGGGTCACCGTGCATTTAAGCGCAAAAAATGAAATTGAAAATTAAAGGATTTTACAAAGAAATGATAGGGAAAATGATTATGTTAGAGGATAGCTTTAAAATTCTATTATAGAATTTGTTCATACTTTTTATGTGTTTTGAGATCACTATATAGTTAACATATAAAAAATAAAAATTAGGGATCACTGTTGAAATAAGAGAGATAAATTACGAAACGTTAATTTCTGTAGTGATATCTATATCTATACTTTTATCAAATTATATCCATTGTTTTATTTCTGTGTTCTGTGAATCCAGCAACAGATTCAAAGCATATGTGTTTTAGTTCACCCTTTTTAATGATAATGTTGTAAAGATGATAAGGAAGAAGAATTTTATATACTTTGGACTTTCTTTTCATTTTAGATAATTGTTTTGTTAAATATCTTAACAAAATGAAAGCTAAATGAACAACTTTTATACAAAAAAGGCGGAATAATACCACTGAGACACCTTAATATAATTATGATTTGATTTATTTGTGCTAGTTCTGATATTTTTGTCATTAGTGAGGAAAATAGAAGTAGTTGAACTTTTTTTATACCAACTAAGTTAAACTAAGATAAATACAAAATAACGAAGCTACCTTGCGTTTTATAGAAATTTACTGTTTTTATCAAAATTGAAACACCTTGAAAATACAAAGGCTTCATTCCTTGTATGGCGCTCGATAGATGTTCTTTGAACTGGATTTGGCCTCCTATTTTGATGTTTTGGTAATGAGTACATTTTTTACTTCTTATGGATTATGGCTTTCCATGTTATTTGATTTTTATGCTGCTGATTAGAAGTTACTCCTTGAAACACGTGTACAGCATAACGAAATTTACTGTTTTTCTGCAACTTCGGTGTTTTTGTATTTTTTTTACTGTTTTTTTTCTGAATATGTGCATTTCGACAACTTATGTCTCTTCAGTGCAGATCTAAATCAAAAGATTTGGAAATCCATTTAACGAAATATGTGTAAAGCTGAAAAGTAAACTTTAGGACTGTCAGAATGTCGCCTCCAACAGCTGTTCTATAAACAAAAAAATGTCGGGATGTCGCCCATAACTTTTTTCTGTAAAGTTCTTCAAATGAAGGTAAAACAGTGCTGATTAAAATGTGCACATTTCAGATATTCATGGTTGACCTCAGTAAGAAATAACGTACATGTAAGAGAAACCCCGTTTTTCTTTTACATTTACAGCGTTCCTTCAGGACTTGCTTTTGAAGTCGTTTACGGATACCTGTTCCCATGTCTGTCAACGTCTTAACTAAAGAGTTTCAATTTGTGTGATCTTTGAGTTGTATATAAAATTAAGTCTATTTTTTATATGCCATTGATAGCAAATTATGATATATCCTAGATGACTTTTTAAGCGTAAACATATATTTTGCAAATATTAAGAAACATGCCATATCTAAATTGTAACTGTTTGAATATTACATTGACAAGGACGAGACAGCGTTTTGGCAATGCAAATGCGGAATGACTTGGCCCCACATCTTGACACAAACCAAGAAGAAAAAGATGCAGATTTATTAAGGAGACTTGAAGATCTTTTGGTGAAAGACAACACATATTTTGATATAGAAACACTAAGATCTGCTTTTCAGTTAAAAGACAAACAAAAGACAGGAAAAATATCAAAGGATGAGGTGAGACCATTATTACCTACAAAAATACATATATGACCAATACTGTCAAATTAATTGCATTTTGAAAGAAGCATTTTATTGATATTTAAAGATAGGCTTTATAATCATGGCTTATTATTGAAAAATGTACTCTTTCATGTCTGCCTCTTAAAGGTCATACAGTTTGCTAAAATTTGAGGGTTAACCTCAGTTTGGCCTTATTTTCTGTTTTGTTTATATTAAGCTTATTCATAAGAACACCATTTAACGTCCTTACTGTACTAAAAAAGTGATTATTGAATTGTGTTGTTTTTCAGACATTCTGTCACTGGAAAAAAATTCAAGATTATTATTTTTCTAAACTACTTTTTTCATAACAAACGATAATTTTATACTTACAAGATCTGCAAAAGTCTTGAAACCTTAAATACATATTTTTATATTTTTAGGTATTTGATATCGTGGCTTTGAAACAACAACCTTTGTATGGATCACTTTTAAAGGCATTGATAAAACGATGTGATACGGATAAAAATGGTATTGTAAGGTAAATCTACGGGTAAAAATCTACAGGTAATCATACGATTTAAGGACGATATTGTAAGGTAGTCCTACGGGTAAAATGAGATATTCAGGTAATCATAAGATTTAAAACGGTATGGTAAGGTAAATCTACGGGTAAAATGGTATTGTTAGGTAATCATACGATTTTAAACGATATTGTAAGGTAAATTTACGAGTAAAATGGTATTGTCAGGTAATCATATGACTTAAAAACGATAAGATATTGTAAGGTAAATCTACGGGAAAATGGTATTGTCAGGTAATCATCAGATTTAAAAACGATATTATAAGGTAAATCTACGGGTAAAATTGTATTGTCATGTAATCATACGATGAAAAACAACATTGTAAGGTAAATCTACGGGTAAAATGGTATTGTCAGGTAATCATACGACTTAAAAACTAAATTATAAGGTAAATCTACTGATGAAATGGTATTTTCAGGTAATCATACGACTTAAAAACGATAATATATTGTTAGGTAAATCTACGGGAAAATGGTATTGTCAGGGAATCATCAGATTTAAAAACGATATTATAGGGTAAATCTACGGGTAAAATTGTATTGTCAGGTAATTATACGATTTAAAACAATATTGTAAGGTAAATCTACGGGTAAAATGGTAATGTCAGGTAATCATACGACTTAAAAACGATATTTTAAGGTAAATCTACTGATAAAATGGTATTTTCAGGTAATTATAAGATTTAAAAACGATATTGTAAGGTGAGTCTACGGGTCAAATGGTATGGTCAGGTAAAGGATATTGTACGGTAAAGGGTATTGTCAGGTAAACGATTCTAGGGGTAAAATAGTATTGTCAAGAAAAGGATATCATCGGGTAAATCTATGGATAAAGATGGTATTTAGTTCTTTGCAATCTGAAGATCAGACATAAATTTGAAAAGGATAAAAATGTCAATAAAAATTTGAATATAAGAATGGAGGGGCTTATAAATTTGCCGAACATATGAATAGATACAACGTGATAATCAGGAGTAACGTTTACACACACTCACCTTTCTTTCTATTTAACAAATAATAAAATACCGAGGTACTGTGAATTTAGGTTATGCTCTTTTTTTTTCTTAGATATGGTGTACTTGGACATGAGATAATATCTCATGTGTACACTTTGATCAATCACTATTATCTAAATTTATGTAAATTCTTAAACCGAAGGATTAACTCCCTCCAATCGTAGTTTTGTCCTTAGCCTTATTTGATATTACTGATTATTCGGATTTCGGTTGGTTTTATGCATTTTAAACATTTTTTGAAATTATGGATTTCCTTTGTTTGGGTTCTAGTGCTGCTGCTGAGGAATTAATTTCCGAAATGGCCATACAGCTCATTAAAATTATTGTAGTTGGAGTTAAAATATGTGTATGGTTTCATGTTCATTCACTCCATATCCTTTCATTAAGTATTTAATACAGGAGTTTGTCTTTTATTGCAGTGTGGAGTTGGTAAAACAATTCCCCGTGGTAGAGATTTATGCTCTTTATTTTTCTTAGATATGGTGTACTTGTACATGAGATAATACCTCATATGTACACTTTGTTCAATTACTATTATCTAAATTTATGTAAATTCTAAAACCGAAGGATTAACTCCCTCCCTCGTAGTTTTGTCCTTAGCTTTATGTGATATTACTGATTATTCGAATTTCGGTTGGTTTTATGCAAATTAAGCATTTTTGAAATTATGGATTTCCTTTGTTTGGGTTCTAGTGCTGCTGATGAGGAATTAATTTCCGAAATGGCCATACAGCTAATTAAAATCATTGCATTTGGAGTTAACATATGTATTATGGTCTCATGTTCATATACTCCATATCCTGCATATGCACATTTTGAAAACTTATGTCTCATCACTGCAGATCAAATCAAAATATTTGGAAATTCATTCACCGAAATGTGTGCAAAAGCTGGTAGAGAACAAATTACAACAGTTTTATAATTTTTGGTTTTTGGGCTTACAGCAATGTTTCTTTTTTTTTTACTAACTTTGCACTGTGCAATATTCTATCGTTTACTTACCTAAGACGACTTGTTTGGATTTCAACATGAAAACTAATACACTGTGTATTTTATGTCAAGGAATATATTTTTTTTCTAAATTCAAACTTGTTCAAATAAGCAAACAAACTACCAATATGTGTGTTACTTCAACTTTATGTGAATGACCCTTTTCATATTTTTTTTGTTACAGTTGGCCTGAATTTTTAAGCTTTTTAGAAAAGGCACAGAAAAATGCATGGGAGAAATTCCCGGAAATGTCCTCCTTACCAGAGCTGATGAGGAGTAAAACTCCGATTGTCCCAGATCCTATTGATGCCCTGTCTCAGCAGACTAAATCTAAACTTGTTAATAAATTACTGAAAAAGGTAAGAAATTACTTCACATGTTTCATTGATGAAGAAGCCTTGAATTTGAGTAAAGGAATTATTGCATATGTTCATTTCATGTAGTGAGTGTGCAAAAGTTAACGAATGCAAATATAAAAACAATCGATTAAACTCTGCTCCAAAAATAAAACTGTCCATTTATATAATTAATGTTTTCAAATAATATAATTTAAGTCAGTGTCAATCCCTTTTTTAATCATGACGAATGTGATAAATTCATACAAAATAAAAATATATTTCTGTCATTTGTCTTTCAAATTACAAAAACAAGATAACAGTACACACCTACTATGGCCGAAAACAACAACAAAAAACAAGGTAACAGTACACACCTACTATGGCCGAAAACAACAAAAACAAGATAACAGTACGCACCTACTATGTCCGAAAACAACAAAAACAAGATAACAGTACGCACATACTATGGCCGAAAACAACAAAAACCAGATAACAGTACACACCTACTATGGCCAAAAACAACAAAAACAAGGTAACAGTACACACCTACTATGGCCGAAAACAACAAAAACAAGATAACAGTTCGCACCTACTATGTCCGAAAACAACAAAAACAAGATAACAGTACACACCTACTATGCCCGAAAACAACAACAAAAAAAAGATAACAGTACACACCTACTATGGCCGAAAACAACGAAAACAAGATAATAGTACACACCTATTATGGCCAAAAACAACAATCGTATGTCACAATTCACAAGGGAACTGCACCAGAAAAACCAATAATAAAGACTATAGCCGGACGTGGTACCGGCACTAGGAAAATTTTAAGCCAGTGGTAGGATTAAATCGGTTTGTTGATACCCAAACCTCCCGTTTCCCTATAGTATGATAAATATATGAATTAAACCCAATACAGGTAGACTACTAACTCTATGGCCATTATCTTGGAAAAGAAAAGCATATGACAAAACGTAATTTAGAAAGATTGGTCAAAGAGTGATAGTCTGTTGGTAAAATAATGTCGCACTACGGAAGAAAAGTCAAACGCAAAACTTCCCGAAGGGTTTGATAAAGAATCGTCATGTATTTCAGTATACATCGTCAGTATCAGTGAGAGGCCAGTATATGCGTAAAGTCTTCAGGTCATTGGAATCCAAAGTCAATTTAACGGATTTGTTTAAAATATCCCGTCTATATCCACTATTTAGTAAAGTACCGTATTTACGTTTCTGACATTTTTTAACAAAATTTTAATAAAATCGAAGAGAAAATTTCCATGAAAATGTCTCTTTGTTAAGTTTTTATTCACCTAATGAAGAAATTAAAGAGGTTTAATTGCTACAAAGCACTACTCCTCCTATCAGCAGGGTAAGTAGAAGATCGACCGAAAGCAGAAATGTCTAAAGTTCTTTCAAAGTATCTTTTATCAGACAAGAACACAGTTGTTCAGATGATATACTCTTTTTTATCCAGCACTGAGCTTTGATTCACAATTCTGTTGATAATTTGATTGCTATACAAAAATATTGACAGGAGGAAAATTACTAAAGCGGAATCAATTCTATTTGGCAAAATATGTTATGCTGCTACTCTGATAATTTCAGAGTTCATTGAACAAAGTAGAGAAGGAAAAGAAGGATGCAGCAAACATTACTCAGGAACAAAAGAAGGAAAAGCCAGAAAAGTTAACAGAGGAATCCGAAAAACATGTGGATTCTTCAAAGGAATCTAACAAAGAACAGAAGACTACTTCAGAAAAAGAGGAAAAAAATGTTAAAGAAGACGATACACCAGAAAGTAAGTGATTCCCAATTGTCCTATTGTGTTTTGTTTGGAGTAATCATTTTTATTTTACCTTCTGAAAGCTAAGTCTCTTTTAGAAAATATTTTCTATTCTAATTGATTGTTATAGTAGCCACTTCGCTTTACACAAGTAAAGATTGTATACCACTTCTTCTTCACTTAAACTCAGGGAAACTCGCTGTAATATTTAAAGCACGCACATTTTTACTCTTCTATTTAGATATAAAGCAACAACTACTTCGCTATTCATTTCACTTCACTAAAAGATTTGTTTACAACGTATCCGGCTTTTCTCTTCTTCATCTAAGCACGGGGAAGCACACTCTTATATTTTTACTCTCCTATTTAGATAGAAAGCCACAACCACTTGTGAAGACACAATCTGGATTTTTAACTTCGCTAAAATCATTTATAGCAGGTATTCTGGTAGTATAGTTTACTAATCAACAAAAGTAAAGATACAGAATTACTCAATATTCTTCAGTGCCATATTTTATCCCTTTTAGATCTCTTACAAAAATGATTCAAATCAGAATGAGATTGAAAAAAGTAACAATTCCAGTTATCAAGTTTTTGGTACGTCTGCTTTCAAAATTTAAACTGTAGATTTGAGAGTGCTATTTTTGTTACTTTTATTGATTAGTTATTAAACGTTTGAAGCGTATTTCAGAAATATGTTTTCCAAGTGTGTAGAAAATATTTCTGAAATTCTATGTTGTTTTATTTCTTTTACGTCGAATAGAAAACCACGGATAATAATATATTGTGTAAAGTATTGCTTTAAGACAATTTAACGGAATGTATTGCCCAAAGACTAACGTGGTATTTTCTGGAGCATTCTAATTATAGTCGTCATGAAAATACTTTAGATCGAATATTATTGCCATTCTATTTATACTTCACATTGTTCATTTTTGTCTTATCTATATATTGAAATGCTTCAGTCCATTGATTTTTTTATTGTATGTGTTTTTTTTGTTTTTTTTGTTTGTTTTTTGTTTTTTTTAACCTGTCTTCGTATATGGGTGCTTTTCTTTCTTGAAAAGATGAATTTGTATACATGTATTTATAAAATTGAATATATGTGGATGTACTATTGAAATACTAGGTTTCAACGCCAAGACTAGACTCTATTGTTAAATGGAACGTTGCTGTACAATTTCCATACATTTTTATATGAATTTAATGTCTCTTAAATTCTGACTGCGTTTGTTATTATTGTAGCTAGCTACCTCTTCGATCTGTCATTTATATTGTATTGGTAGCAGCCATATTTTGTTAAAGTTTAATAGCAGAAATACTTTTGATCGTAGCTAGGTCGAAACGCTTTATGAATTTTGTATTTATATGAACAGACTTTATTTCAAGCTGATACTTATTAAGGTAGGAAAAATGACGAAGAGGGCAATGAGGAAAATATAGAGCTGAAAGATAAGGAGAACGAGACTACACAACCCAGACCACAAGAGGTGGTTCAAACATCAAAGGACAATAATGAACCTAAACCAGACGCGTCGATTAAAGAACCAATCATATCTGTCGATATTACTGAAGCAAAACGAGAAATACAAGTGGAAGACAGCAAAGAGAAAAACGAAAGTAAAATTACAGAAGATAAAAATACAGAGGACCAGAAGAGTAATGTCCAGAAAGGTATACAATATTACTGTTTCTACTCTTGAACATTTTTCATATACAAATTTATGAAAATTTGGTTTACAAAGTAAAGAGTATCTCCCGCATGCATAGCTCTGTCCACAGCTGATTTTGCCTTTTCTATTTAGATCCAATTGGTAATTTGTCCTCTAGCTGCTTCAACACATATTTTTGTTTATGGATTTCCAAATGGTTTGATTTGATCTGCACTGAAGAGACATAAGGTGTCGAAATGGCAATATGCAGTAACTAAATTCACAGTAACTTGGGTATTCACATAAGGTTTGAAATGAATATTTTTTTTTTAAACAGCTCTATAACTATTTGATTGCTCTCACAAAAATTAATAAAGTGTCACTCATTGATTAATAGAATGAACATGTTGCTAGCTTTGATACGGAGTCAGCGTAAGAATACTTTCGATGTAGGTTTACGGACATTATTCTGTTGACCTTGCTATGTATATGCAATCTTGACCCAATAATTACCGGATATCATAATCTTAGGACTTACGAAAGCGAAGACCCAATTCATATTAAAAAGAATTAATAAAAAAAATAATGAAATATATTAATAGATGGTATAAATGTCAAAAATATTCATTCGCAAAGGACAACTGAAGACATAGTATTGATAATATTAAAGCTATAGTACCAGATAGTGGTGGAGAAGAGGGTGAATGCCTCGTGTTGGTGAAGAATGGAAATACTATAAAGTTTCTCAAACCAGTCGGATATGATAAAGAGACAGTGAAACTGGAACCACCCGAAGAGAGGCTAAAACTTGATTGGGTGTAAGTCTTGAACACTTTTCATATCAAAAAATAAGACAAATTCATATTTTGAGTCAAATTTTATTCTAATGTATAAGAAATATAACAATTTAATGCAGCAGTACTGTTAATGATATTTGTTACCTTAAACTAATTAGAGGCCTAAACAATGTTCAACTCGCTCAATCACACAGTCTATTATACCCGAGTTTTATGTGTATCGTATTGTGAATATGATTCAGAGTTCCTACGCACACAGAGTTCATATACACATCTACATGATAAAATTATAAGGAATCTCATTCTTTTGCAACATTTTAAACCTTTTTGTCATCCCCAGATATAACACATTATCCTGATAGACATACCTATGCTATTCGGCCATTGTAGGTGTTTCCTGTTATCTGTTTTATTCTATACCCTTTAATTCACCATTCAAGACATTGTTTTGCAACTTTTTCACGTATTTGTCGAAACTTCTTTTTAATCGTCCCACTTTATTTTCAAACACAACATCAAGGCAGTAGTGTATATTTGAAGTACCGGTTAGTGTGAGTAAATTGACAAATCCTTTATGGCTTCATTATAGTTTCTCTTTCTAAGCTTTAAATAACCTAATCAAGAAATATGGCATCCGCATAACTTCAACGACTGACTTAATTTCAACCTTATCATAAACAGACATTTCATAGCACTTCATTGGTCATGACATATTCACCAGCTATGAAACAAGTTCTGAAACAAAGGAAACCAATTAAAATTAAATAGACAAAAAAAGCAGAAAAATTGTATGGAATACACCGGGGGAATACACAACCAGTAGGAAGTAAACAAGATTATTATCAAAGAAAACACTGTCAATTTGACGTCTGAACTAGAGAATTAACAAAGTTTAACTTGCTTTACAGTGATTTCGGTATTTATACATTTATTACATGCCTCGATATCTACTTGTTGACTGCTTTTACCAACCCAGTGTGCTTTGTTGCTTGTCCGAAAACCGATTTTATTTTGAAATTGAAACATTTAAATTGTTGAAAATTTTGTTTGACACTGTGGGACATTCATCGTGCAAAGCTCTATTACTTGCTGGTTTTGACTTTTACTCAGTTCTTGATGTTTCTGTGTTCTCAATTTGCATGTATAAATTTTTCGGTTTATGGTTGATTTAACGTTCTGATTTTATCTGCACTGACTAAAAATTCGACGAGTTGTAGTCTCCAAATGGACATGTTTAGTACATAATTTTACTGCGGTTTTAGATATGAAATTTCTAAGTACTCCAACGAAAAAATTGAATAATCGCTTTCAATGAATATGGGTGCTTCAATTATATCCCCCAAAAAATTTAGATTAAGGATAAACTAGCATAATTTGAAAAATATAATTTTTCCACCACCGGTATTTTTTTCTTCGCATTTACCAGTTCTGTTGAGAGCTAAGGAAAAACTGGTTCAAAATTATTTGGAGTTACGGCGCTTTGGCCACTAATTGTAATTAACTAAGAAGAAAATTCAAGAAAACTGCAAAAACAAGAAAAGGTTAGAATTGACGTGCACCTACGTGCATTCATGAATCTATTTGAAACTTTGCAGTTAAAAAGTATGAGTTGTACTTTAAAAGTATGAGTTGTAATTTAAATACAACACTTAACATGCGTCTTCATGCACCATGTCATCATTATGTATTTTTGCAATGAAAATTGATAAATCATAAAACTTTGCTTACAAAATTCTTCGTTGGAGTACCTGAAATTTCTTAAGCGATTTATTGTTAGGTTCGTAATTCGACCTTTTATTTTATCACAATCTCTCAAATATCTTATGCTACACTCAAGGTAATTACATTCAAGACATTTTAATCCCCGAAATTTTTGCTTTTTTTATTTGAAATTAGATTTTCCTGATGCTCAATATTTTATCATATAAGAAATATTAGTTTACCATTCACTAGGATTGAAAACTGCTTGTTTGCCACATTAGCTCTGTTAAGAAACAGTCAACGAAATGAGGATTTCTGCAATAGAAAGCATGTTTTATCCACCGTAATCAAATATGTTTTTGCAGATATGGTTACCGTGGAAACGACTGCAGAAATAATATCCATGTTTTATCTAATGGCGAACTGGTATACTTTATATCAAATATAGTTGTTTTATACGACAAAGAGAACCACAAACAAAGGCATTATAAAGAACACACAGAATACATTAAATGGTAAAACATTACATGTAAACAAGGCAAATGGATAGAAATAAAAACATTGATTTATGTGTGGAAAGGTGTATGACAACGAGAATAGTCTCTCAGGCCATATTTAAAAATATGTTTGTTTCCCCTCTCCCGACCCTGATTTTCACAGGTGGGTAGGTAGGTAGGTAAAAAGTTTTTTTTTCCTGGCAGCAATGTAAATTACCATAGCCTTCTAAAAGACCTAATACTTTAGCTGTTAAGTCATACAAATTTTATTCAGAGCCAGACATTGCCAGAATAGCTTTTAACCAGGACATGCTCATGTACTAGTAAATGGGAGACAGACATATTATCATAATCCCAATAAAGATTTGCCATTATGAACCACTTTATACGACCCAAATATCAAAACCATCTGATCTGTAAGTAGTTGCTGATAAAACCATATTCTACATATTTTTTTCACAGCCTGAAATAATGAAATGTTTTTAAGATTTTTTTTTATGAAATTCAATTGAACAGGAGTTCTTCCTTTTTCACCAATGAACCTTTCATTCAAGGCCACAAAAAGATCAAAATATGCTTTCTTTCCTACCAAAAAAATTAAGCAAGGTTCCTACTATTAAGTTTAATGAAGCCCCTGAAATCTTCCATCCTGTCACCTGGATATACCAAGCAAACAGATAGGCAAGATTATGCCTGAGCTAAGGGTAGGATATGGTAGGCTAAATAGATATCAGCACAACATTGGTAATTTCCTTACGCCATATTGCGAATGCGGGGCAGAAGAAACACCAGAACATTTTCTCTTAAACTGCCCAAAGTATAGAGAAGCAAGAGAAGAAATGTTCAGAGAGCTTACAATTTTTCATGGAAAAATATACCTTGTATCCATGAGAGATGTATGCTCTCTATATTTTTCAGTTATGGTGTACTTGTGCGTGAGAGAATTTCTCATATGGATATACTATTGATACTTTCAAATTTTGGCATTTATTTTATTAATTTCGAAATGTAATCCAGACCACCTGTTTTAAGTGCCCACATCTCACTTTTTTATAACGCCAAGTTTTCTTACATTCGACTTGATGAGTGCCCTGTGTTTGTCTATATGTTGTAGTTGTCAACTAGCTTAAGACACTAGTGCTTTTGTCGGGCAAAGGATGACAGTGATTGTAAGAGCACTTTGCCAGTTTAATTGATGTTTGTTGACAATCCCGCACTCATGACCAAGAAAAACGTGGATGTAGCTTTGCTCGACAATTAGCAAAGAATTCCGCTTAAACCGGTGCTAGGGGCCGTCTTGAACTTACTATGAGGTATGAGCAAAGCTCATTGTTGAAGGCCTCATGGTGACTTCAAGATGAAGAACAACAATAAAAGCGTTGTTCCTTTGCTTGTTTTTTACCATGTATTTGTAGAGACTTTGTCTCATGTGCATTTACTCCATATCCTTTTATTCACCATTTACAAACAGCAAGAACTATGGAACATCAGCTGAAATAATAGAAGAGTATCTCAAGAAATCTGGACGATATCAAGAGCTGATCGTCAATGACGTCATGTCTTGATCCCCAGCCAAACAGTACAATCTTAAAAGTATCAATGTGAAATTACATAGAGCTAAAGATCTATTAAGTAGTTTTAGAGACAATTATTGTCATCTTTGAACTTAGGATCAGGATCCCTAGGAGATCCTAGGACAAATGAAATTCTTCATTGTATCAAAAAACAATTAAGTAGGAGTTCCTACCGGACACAACCCCAATTTTTTCCGGAAATAATAAAAAAAACATCGCCAAGAAAATGAGATAAAAACATTCGGATCGGCTGGGTTTTAACTCAGTCGGTCGTGCGAGGAGAAACAAACAATATTTTTAATTTGGCCTCAGCTATATCGTAGCTAGAATAAGATATGAAATAATGAAATAAATTCTGTAATGAAATTAAGCAAGATGGAATTATAATGTGCTTGCTCATGAAATAACAGTGCGCAGTTTGTGAGTTATTCATTTATATGCACTTTTGTCCTAATGACTACTAATTTCTTTTTGTTATTTTATGTATGAATTTCTGCTGCCGTTGTTTCGTTTGTGATGTATTTCATGGAAAATTATTTCATGTGTCAAAAAATTTAAATCTCAAAGGAGTTTAGTTTCTACCAAATAAGAAACCCCTTCTCTAAATGACAAGATCATTAAGACATCATTTCCGCTTAATTTACTTCTTCAAACAAAATATGAATGATTTTGTGTTCAAACGGACTATTGATCATTCTAAACTCAAGTAAACTTGTTCAGTCGAGGAGCAACCGATATGGCTTTATAGGTGATCTGACGACTAATCGGAGAAAAGATTTACCACAATTATTCTAGGCAAGCCTGCTAAAAATAGCAAAACCACAGAAATTTGATTTATAAATGGAAAATTGTTGCTGGACTATCTTAAAGTTCTGTGATGCCAGCTTTTTAAAAAGAAGTTAACTTCAGAAGTAAGTAAGGTCGTATTCCGATATGTATTACTTTAACGATACTCTTCTAAAGCATATCTTTGTTCTAGACGATGTGCCTATACTCGTCTTGTGTGTTTTGTTTACTGTCTAGATTTCTCTTTTTATACCCCGCTGTATACTGTTTTACCCTTGTCCGTCATTCCGTCCGTCCGTCCGTCACATCTTTCGTCATGTTTTTCTCTGTAATGGTAAATGATACAAACTTGAAATTTTGTCAGAATCTTTGTATAGTCATACAACTTTCGTCAAGCTTATTCTTAAATGGTAAACGATACAAACTTGAAATTTTGTCAGAAGCTTTGAGTAGTCATGCCATATTGTGGGATGCAAGACTTTGTCCATTTTCAGTCATTCCCGTCCGTCCTTCACAATTTTCGTCAAGCTTTTCTCTGTAATGGTAAATGGTACAAACTTGAAATTTTGTCAGAAGCTTTGAGTAGTCATGCCATATTGTGCGATGCATTTTCAGACCTCTCGGGTTACTTCTTTCTGTTTACGGACTTAGTCAATTTTCAGTCATTCCGTCCGTCATTCACAATTTTCGTCAAGCTTTTCTCTGCAGTGTTAAATGATACAAATTTGAAATTTTGTCAGAAGCTTTGAGTAGTCATGCCATATTGTGGGATACATTTTCAGATTGTTTTGATTGTTACTTGTTTTTCACCAACTTAGTCAATTTTTAGTCATTTTGTGCTATATTGTTAGATGCATATTCAAACTTGTGCAGGCCACTAAAAGCTCCAGTTGAGGGCGGGGGTATCTCTAGTGAGCAGGGGCTCACAGATCCCTTGTTTACTTAGTGTCTTATTTCAGTTGGCCTCGACCGCTTTGGAAACTGTGAAATTAATTTTAGACTATTGATATTGAAATATTTGTATGAAAACACTAAATAATAATTCTGCTGCACTTTAAATTAAATTGATATTATATGAATTTGATCCATTCACGTTTGCATGTATAATGAGAATTTAATGTCATTAGAAGATATACATTTCTATACAAGTGTAACATTTCTATTTATTTACACTGTATTTCATCTCATGTAAGATTAATATGTTGTAAAAAAAAAACACGGCATTAAAATACAGAAGGAACAAGGGAAGCGAAGACTACAAAAATCGAAATCCGAAGACACGGCAAAAACGGCAATAGAGATACGAAAAACAAAGACAAAACAAGGACGTTAGACAGCTACAAGCACGGAAATAAAAAAGACGACATTAAAAACTAAGGCACTCATAGTGTGAACTCCCATGAAAACCGGGAGTGACATCAGGTGCTCCGGAAGGGTAAGCATGTCCTGCTGCACTAGCGACACCCGTCACACGATCAGTGAGATATATATTGTTTTGAAAGTTCTGATTTGAGGCTGATTGGAATTGCCATTTTCTAACCCTTAGACATAACCAATAAAAATCCATGGTACGTGTTACTACTCTAACACTCAAACAGTACCAAAGTAAAAATCTGAAAAGCTGTTTGTAAGTCTCTAGTGTATTCAAACTTTAACCAGGACAAACCAGTAGCACGAGTATCACCAACGAAGACAAAACTAAAATTTTACAGTATGATATACAAGACAACCCGAAAAAAAACCACTGACAGAGTGACATCAGGTGCTCCGGAAGGGTAAGCATGTCCTGCTCCGCTAGTGGCACCCGTCACAATATCAGTGAGTCAATCCAGGGTTGAGTCAAAACCGTGAAGACGTGAAAATGCCGTTTTCATTTGGGACACAGACACGTCATATCTGTCAATGATATCATGGTGACGGCCATAAAATTTCTGAAGTGATGAAAGCAACAAAGGCTGAACAAATCCCTGACTAAGCAACTTTTGGGACAGTGCTTTTGCTCTATTCAAAAAATAGCTGTATAAACTATATGCGCGACGGTAACGAATCAACTGTGAAATGTACACTCCATAGGCTGGAGAGGTAGGTATATCGCTGCTCAGAAAGGGAAAATTCACAATTGGGAAGTTAAAATCATCACGTTTGTCATATAGCTTATATTTCAAACGTCCATCTTCATCAATGTATATAAACAGATCTAAGTACGAAGCTGAAGTAGGTTTGCCAGTAGTCTCTTTAATTTCAAGCTCATTGGGATAGATCTGGTGGAAATATTCCTTGAATTTTGGATTATTAAGAGAAAGTACATCGTCTATGTAGCGGAGGCTGAAATTAAAGGACTGTGCTAAATGTTTTTGTTTTTCCTGTGTTACCCCTTGTAAAAACTTGGCCTCATACGAGAAAAGAAAGAGATCAGCTAAAAGCGGCGCGCAGTTAGTTCCCATGGGGATCCCGATTGTCTGTTGAAAAACGAGACCTCGAAATTCGACAAAAATTTTATCTATTAAAAATTCCAACATCTTGATTACGTCATTCTCCGTGTACTTCTTGTTTGACTCAGTGTGGTTCTTTACAAAATATGTTGTCTTTCCCTACTACTAAGTAAGTGTATCTGCGTTCTCCGTTTTTAGTGCAGAAACTTGATGTATCAAATCAGAAATTGTTGTTTTCAATTTATTGTGTGGCAGGGTGGTATAAAGAGTAGAAAAATCAAAAGTTTGTATGCTGTGGCAATGAGTAAGACTGCTAGAGGATAGCTGTTCAAGAAGATCTTTAGAATTTTTTAGAATCCACATCTGATTGACGCCGCTCGTGGAGTAGACTCTATCACAGTAACTTGTCAGGCCATCTCTGACTGCGGTCAATAAAGTATTAAGGAGCTAAGTAAGTGGCTTGGTGGTGCATCTGGAAGACCCCGCAATGAATCTCTGTTTGTTTGGGTTCTTATGAAGATTAGGGACCCAGTAGATGTAGGGGAGCTGATTGTTTTCATCACCCGCTTTGTGCAGATAAATATTAGGTTCCATAAGATGGTGAAGTAGGAAATTGAAAATCTGCATCCAAGTCAGATTGTTAGCTTCGCGAAATAAATAATCAGAAAACCGAATAATTAAAATGTTCAATTTGAATTTCAGCATTGCAGTTCATCCAAATGGAGTAACCATAGCAACAGGCCAGGTGTGTTCAAAACACAGGCCAAACAATATGGTAACAAAACATTTTTTACTACAAAATTTCTTTATAATTTGCATATGATACAAAAGGATTAAATTTCACTGTTATATATATTAAAAGATTAAAAGCCGATTCTTTTTTGAAACCTTACAATATCTAATTTTTTGTAAATTTTGTTGAAATCTAAGGAGTATCTCCCTCATGCAAAGCTCTGTCCTTAGCTAATTTTGGCTTTACCTTTAGATCATATTGGTTATTTGTTCTCTATCAGTTTTTAAATATCTTTGAGTTCACGGTCTTCAAACGTTTAGATTTTATCTGCACTGAAGAGACATAAGTTGTCGAAATGCGCATATGCAGAGAATTTAAATTCACAGTAACTTCGGTATTGAGTCATTTATAGATACCTAAATGATTAAACATTGTAATTATTTACCTGCACTCACTGTAAATCGCTATAAATTCATAATCTTGAGAAGTAAATGGATTTTGATCTTGTTCGCGCAGTACTTTAAAATAAAATTAATGTATTAAAAGTAAATTTAATAATATATTTAGCTTATATTGGCGTTCAGTATTTGCAAATGTAGAGTTTGATTGTTTTAATATTGTCTTGTTTAGCCCCATATCAGAATTTGGCGGTCGGACACATTGCAAACAACGCAAATATTAGATCAGTTTGAAAAAGCAGTGATGTGTTTATCGTTCTCAAAAACAAATGTAAGTCTTTTTATTTATAGAAAAAATTAAACCTACGAGAATCGACATTCCACGTTTCGCATTACGCTACACTCGTTATAGGACAGGTACTTTTGTTACCCTGCCGATTATTTGAGTCAAAAGTAATATATGAAAAATATAATCAGGGCAACTTACATAAAAAAATCAATTCACAATCTTCGTGCAATGGAACAGTCTTTACTATAATGTACGGTTTAAGGTATAGAGTTATTTAAAATAAGTCTGACTCCCATAATTTTTTTGAAATTTGGCTGCCTGTCCTCACTTTACTAGATGGTGAGCTCTGTGAAACATCTCTAGCAGTAACACTTTATTTGAAAAACAATTAAAAGCAAAATGTAGCTCTGTGAAACATGTCTAGCAGTAACACTTTTTTAAAAAAAAAACAATAAAAAACAAAATTTTATGCTGTATTCCTATTCACCCATTGTGCCAGTCTTTGATATGAGCCTGTTTACCCGATGTCGATTTCAACATTTAAAGAGTCATGTAAATCCTATTTTCGTGTAGTGTATTAACCAGTCAACAAGGACCAAAAGGAAAGTAAAAACATATAAAGAACTGTAATCTTGCTCTGGAATGTTTATAGTGTTATAAACACTAGAATGTGTGTATAGGCGAGTTCACCAAAATCATTATTGGTTTAGTTTTGACCGGCCTGAAGTACGTTCATTGTTCATTATTCATTATTCAAGATTCAATAATGAATAATATGCTGCGTGGAGTCAGTAGAAAATCTCCCCGTGCTTGAGGTGTATGCTCTTATAATATTACAGTTATGACGTGTTTGTCCGTGTGAGAATCTCTCATACGTTTACTAATTCATTTATTTTTACCTGCGTCACCAACGGTGACCGCAGGTCTAGGAGCCGCTCGACTCCGTCCGTCCGTCCGTCCGTCCGTCCGTCTGTCCGTCACGCTTTGGGGGTACCAAGTTTGTGTAATCTGAAACTCCGACACCTTTAACCCGATACTTTTGAAACTTTGCACAGTTGTTCTGGACACATTGAAGATGTGCACCTCCCCTTTTGGTGAGATTTGGAAAAAAATTGTGGAATTAATCCATTGTTGAACTTAGTCATTTTTTCATCAAATTTAACATTACGGTACTGAGTATGTGTAATCTGAAACTCTGACACCTTATATCTGATGCTTTTGAAACTTTGCACAGTTGTTCTGAACATAGTAAAGATGTGCACCTCCCCTTTTGGTGAGATTTGGAAAAAAATTTTGGAATTTATCCATTGTTGAACTTAGTC
>MJUU01025474.1:0-71234 GCA_002080025.1 Modiolus philippinarum
GGGGTCCGATTTTAGAGTTTTTTGCCTATATTTCAAAAACTATTAAATATACAAAGAAGCTATAAGAAGATAAATTGTTCAGCTCAATATGGCCGACAAAATGGGGTCAAGGTCAAAGGTCAAGGTCCTTAGCAACAACGTTATTTGCCATAAAAGTCCTTAGCAACCAATGCAAAAAGTTTCGTAATGTTGTAAAGAGGAAATGAATGACATTGCAAACCGGAAGTGACTTTCCTGTCCTTAGCAACTAGCTAATTTTTCGAAAAAGTCCTTAGCAACCGTTGAGCAAAAGACTAAAAAAGATCAGAACTTTTGTTTACAACACATTTTGAACTGAAATAGACAACAAAATCAAACTCAAACATGTGATCATGGTGAAAACTGGTGAAAGACCTTGCAATTGTTCTCTGAACAATTGACCTTTTAATTTTTAATACAATTGTTCAACTTGCCAGTAAACAAATCAATAAAGAAAAAAAAAAAACTCATATTGCATGTCATGTATTTGTAAAGCTGAAGAATTGAAAGATATACATTTGCATGCTTGGCACAAGTGTCTTTTTTCGAAAGATCACGTATAAGATGTTCAGAACGTTAATCGTCCACCAAAACACCACTGCAATTTATTTACCTTTCGGTCTGCTCGATGTATTTCGCTGTACTCGTTGAGATTTCATCGGTAAAATACAGATCGACATAAAAGAGGGGACGGAAAGGATAAAGAGAGATCGAGGGAAGAGGGGTCGGAGAAAGGAGAAAGGGGATGGGAGAAATAAGACAGTTGCGGGAAAAGGGGGCAAGAGAAAGGGGCAGGAAAGAAAAAAGCGAGATAAGGGAGCCTGGTAGAAAGGGATGAGATAAAGGAGAGAAGGGCGGGGCGGAATACAGTAAAGAAGGAGCGGGATGGTGCGGGAGAAAGGAGTAAAGTTAGGGAATTAAGGACAAAGGCACCCTCTGTCCATCCCCTCATAAATTGGAATATGCTTGAAAGAACTTTTTAACAGCAAAGGCATTGTTAGCATCCGGGTTCAAAATACTTATTCAAGTACGAAAACTGCATTACAATATACATTTTCCAATTTAAGTGCTATATTGAAACAAAAATTCAGATTAACATTCTCATGTTATGTGTAGAAGCTTAGTACTTATAAATTTTGAAAATATTTGCTATCGCGTAAAACACGCTAGAATTATGTATTCCCGTGCATATAAATGGTCACCTATGTTATCAACATATTCCGCTGATTGAAGATGAAAGTGATAAAAAACTGCACATCACTATATTATTCGGGGCATGTTCATTTCATCTGCTTCGCGGTCAACATAGAATTTATACAAGACATTTAATTAAACTGAATGGACAAATATATTTTCTGAACATGATATTTTAAGTTATGGTAATTATCATTGGTCTTATTATTTTGCGTATTTGTTTTGTTTAGTCGTTTTTTTTAAATGCATTGCAGGTAAACAAATAAATAGAGATAAAACTCATATTTTCATGTCACGTGTATGTAATGCTGAAACATTGAAAGATATACGTCTGCATGCATGGCATCACGTATAAGTTTTTCAAAACGTTAATCGTTCACTCAAACACCACTGCAATTTATTTACCATTCGGTCTACTCGATTTATTCCCGTGTACTTGTTAAAGTTTCATTCGTACCGGTATAAAAACGTTAATAGGTTGAATGAGATTTTAAAGAGCTAAGGCATTGTTGGCATCAGTACCAAAATGAAAAAGACATTGCAGTACAATATAATGTACTTCTTTTTAAGTTTTGAAAAAAATACCACCTCTACTTAATATATCCCTTTATTATAAATGTTTAAAATGACACATTTAATTTACTCATGTTTTAGTCCTTTAATTCCCCTTCATTCAATAATAACGGCACCAACGACGACCTCAAATTATTTGCGGTCGTATAAAAAGGGAAACTTTAGTTTGATAATGTGCTGAATTTTAATTTTTCAACCTTCAATCTTCTCCCGTTTTTGATTCATAGACGATTTGATCATGTTGATTTAAAAAATGGATTTCATTTAAAAACATACGCTTTGGTGTTCATTTATCCTTTATAATTTACTGCCTAAGATCAAAATAGAAAAAAATCACGGGCTGACATCGCAATAGGTAGTCGGTTTAGAGAGAGATCCCCGCGGCAGCTCCAATGAGAAAGCGATCGTCGCGACAGGTTTCAAGTGCATCCAAGTTCACAAGTGGACGCGAAAACAGCTGTCATGGATTGGGTAGTGATTCCAAAAAGTGAACGTCGCGTTAGCTTAGCGAACGCGAAGTAAACTTCGAAAGCGTTCCTCTAGTTCACTTTAAATGCACTTTATGGAATGTTGCGTCAACACCAATCTTTATAAATGCTCTCTGAAATTAAACAATCAGCTACATAGTTCCATTTACCATACACTGTGTCCCTGGTTGTACCTGATATGCTGACATACGTGGTAAGGGCCAAACATGACTAAAAGTAGACTTAACAATCTTTACATCCCCTAAATCACCTGAAGGAGCTGTACTTAAAATCCCATGGCTTTTTAAAAGATCTTCAGGAGTATCACATTTACGTTTGACTCCTAACTTCTTAAAGAATCTACCACATTCTGAATTTCTTCATTTGTAAAATCAGTCATTAAGTACAATGATATCGTTTACACAATTTGAAAAAAAATATTGAGAAATATACAAAGTATGATTAGGAAAAGTAACAACTCCTACTGATACAAATCAATTATTCAAATTTATTTGAAAATGAAAACAAAATAAGCATATTGTACCATTTACAATTTTAAGATATTGTACAATTTAACAATGTATAAATATAGATAATTTTTAAAAAACATAAAATTTTGAATTGTACAACACTGATTGAATCATAGCAGAAAACTTCACATTTCATAACACTGTGTGAGTGGAATCGTGGTTATCCTGCCATTCCAGTCCAGTTCTACTCCAATTGTAACGCAGGAAAGCAATTCAAATTTCACAGTATATGAAAACATCTAACCAGGATCGAATATTTCGATGTAGTAACAATCCAGGATTATTCGGTACGTATATACAAAAGAATATATAATTCACTTGAATTTCAATATGGCAAACACTAAATTAAGCAGTAAAATGACAGGATTAACGAAATTAAAGCCACTAAAGAGTTGTCATTTTGAAGAGTTCACTGATCACAAACGATTGGGCGCCATTTTTGTAACGGGTTCGAAAATAATCAATTCATTTAATTTTTCATTTTACTACATATGAAAAAAGGTTAATAGTGTACAATCTCTGGAAAGCACATAACTATAAGTATAACATCATAACAATGTATCTCAAGATTGGATAATATTACTAGAGTTTTATTTAAAATTTTGAAGAAGATTTATACAAAAGTTTAAAACAAAATATCTGGCTTAACTGAAACAAAACTGGCCAAACAGGTTACAATACAAGTTGTGATTACAACAATGAAAAAGTAATGTAACTCCAAATCAAATAAGGCACAAAAATATCAACTTAACTTTTCACTGTCTAATTGTGGTGTTACAAAATACTCAAAATCAACAACCTTAAATACCATAGAATTACACAACGATCTGGGTTGAAAAAGTAAAGAAAATTACCTTTACTAAATAAAGTAATGAAATAAGGGTTTTTAAAAATATTGTATAGGAATGCAAGTGAATACAAGTATGTCACCAAATATGGAAAGGACAATCTATGGCTGCGACACATGAAAAGTACTCACTATCAAATCAATACCTAAAGATAGAAAAATATTAAATAATAAATCTAGAGTATGAAAAACTTTTAAGTTGAAACATATCAAAATCTGTAAAATAAATAAAAAGACAAATTCATAGATAACAAACATGATGTATGAATTATTATATTTAATCACCGCATATGCAGAAAATAAATTAACAGTAACATAGGTATTGTGTTATTTATTACCACTGGGCCGATGCCTCTGCTGGCGGACTGTTAGTCCCCGAGGGTATTCACCAACCCAGTAGTCAGTACTTCGGTGCTGACCCGGAAACCGATTTCACTGAAATATGCAATATCTAAATTTTACCAAATTTTGTTTAAAACTAAGGAGTATCTCCCTCTTGCATAGCTCTGTTCTTAGTTGAATTTTGGCTTTTCTAGTTAGATCCTTTTGGTTATTTGTTCTCTATCAGGTTTTACACATTTTTCGGTTAATGGACTTCCAAATGTTTTGGTTTTATCTGCACTGATGAGACATAAGTTGTCGAAATGCGCATATGCAGAAAATAAATTAACAGTAACATTGGTATTGTGTTATCTATTATCTATACAAAGTAATGTAAAGTTAGGCAAAGAAAGATAACTCTTATCTTTCTGCAAACAAATTCCAAACCAAACCTGAAATATAAACTGAATTAAAATGGGGGTAAAAACTGGACTACAGAACAGAATTGTCAATAGCCAAAGTCCATGAGACAAAAAGGCAAAGTAGGTGGAAACATCCTGAAAAATTGTGGACCATAATGGTCCTGACTTGGAACAGGCATTTCAAAAGAAAGGGTGGATTAAACTGGTTTTATGGCGCATCTTACCTCCCCTTCCATTGCTGTTTATATAAAACATGAAATATAAAATTAATACTAATAAGATATAATATGCATAGTATATAAAAACCAATAAATAAAAACACAATCCAATAAGGGCACATACGGGCAAATTTTATTAATGTTTGTTGACAATCCCGCACCCATGACCAGTGAAGACATGGATGTAGCGTTGCTCGATAATTAGCAAAGAATTCCGCTCAAACCGGTGCTAGGGGCCGTTTTGAACTTACTATGAGGTAGGAGCAAAGCTCATTGTTGAAGACCTAATGGTGACTTCAAGACGAAGAACAACAATAAAAGTGTTGTTCCTTTGCTTGTTTTTTTTTGTATTTTGAACCATTGGACCGATGCCACTGCTGGTGGACCAGAGGTCCCCGAGGGTATTCACAAGCCCGATAGTCAGACTTGTCTGACATGAAAATTTTACCTTGCGTGATATTCAAATTAACTGTTTTTATCAAAATTCTGACCACTTAAAAATACTGAGGCTTTATTCCGTGTATGGCACTCGGTAGATGTCCTTGGTACTGGATTTGGCTTCCTATTTCGATTTTTTTGGTAATGAGTACTTCTTTTGTTACAACTTTCAATATTATTTGATATTAATGCTGCTGATGAGAGGTAACTCCTTGAAACACGTGTACAGCATAACGAAATTTACCCTTTTTTATGCAACATCGGTATTTTTTGTATTTTTTAGCATGTATTTGTAGAGACTTTGTCTCATGTGCATTTACTCCATATCCTTTCATTCAACATATTGTAATTAAGTCAAAAAGAAATATATTTAAGCAATAACAGTACATTATTTGAATACCCGAGGGCGTCAATCGTAGATTTGTCAAAATGCAGTTTATAGGTGACGCGTTCTATTTTTAATTCGTGAATTTGTAACAATATTAGGAACCAGACTAAACAGGGAACCAAGATTGTGGAATTCACGGTCAGTTTTGACCAATCAAAACCTTCGTTATATAAATGTTGCATTGGAATTTTGTATGAAATATAAAACATAAAAAAATATGTAGACCTTTTAGTAAATAATATTTAGAACATTTCAGAATTTTTCAGGTATTTTTGTTTGATATAGACGCCCAGTTGGGAGAGCAAACAACAAGTGAATTCAAACAACGTTTTGGCGAGAAATATGCAACGTTTATACATTGTGATGTGTCAAGTAAAATACAATTTACAGGTTGGTTATTAGTTACTAAGGATTATACTGATTAAGTTTCATTCTACATTGGATATTAAACATATTTGCATGTTTTCTAATAACTAAAATTTAGTCTTTCATTATCAACCATTTAGAATTTAATTAGTTCACAAACTTGTGGGTTTGTATTCCTAACATTTCAAAGCATGTTGAATGGATCACTAAAATCTTCTGATTGAAACAATGGAAGGATATGGAGTAAATGCACTTGAGACAAAATCTCTGCCAATACTTGGTAAAGCCAAAAAATGGAACAACGCATTTATTGTTGTCTTCATCTTTATCGTCATTTGTCCTTCCACATTGAGCCTTGCTTATACATTTTAATAAGTGCAAGAAGAGTCCTGTTACTGGAATTCATTGCTAGACTTGATGGCGATTGAACCATTTTCATACAACAAATGCATTTAATATAAAATTGTCAACAAGAATAGAACTTAAGTCTTTACACAAAAGTTTTGTTGTCGATTTAAAATCACTTGTGCATGCCCTTTCATTTTGGTTTTCACTACATTACATTTTGAGTTACATTTTTTGTAAAGTAGTTGTTCGTTATACATCACCAAAATTTCATAATGGGAACGTAATACAAAAAATATACCGAACAAAAAAAAGGAACACATATTTTATTTCATACTCAATTAAAAAAAAAACAATATCAAGACATTAACAAATAATGATGTTACAAAAACGATAACCACTAATTCATTCTTCATAAAATCATCACTTTCCACACGTAAGACTTTAAGATGTGCTGTGGAAATCGAACGTGTGTATAACCGCCGTCAGCATCAATGAAGATGACAACAATGGGTTATTGAATTGGTAAGGATGTCTAAATGCAAAATACAGGCATGACAGTCCTGTCCAACAAATGTTAAGATTGACAGTTTGCATATAACCCTATCACAAATGTTTGTGCGACAGTAAACAACGCATTTTGCATTGCTGTTTGGTGAACATCAAGTATTCATGATAATTGTTGCATCTTCCAGTTTCCTTGAAATGCAAATAAGTATTACGACAGCTTATTTGTCGTCATTTACAGTGAGCTGTTTCATTTGTAACAAAATACAGAGGTTACTGTGAATTTAGGTTCTGCATATGCGCATTTCGACAACTTATGTCTCTTCAACGCAGATAAAATAATTTCAAGATTTCAAGAAATTATGAAATGGGTTTGTTAACTGTTTAAATACAACGTGCATCCAACAGTTAATCTTTTTTTTTCGCGTAGTTTAGTCAAGAACATGCAAAAAACTGCTCATTACATTGGTGGTAAACATAGCATATCATTTGGAAAATAACACAATTACCGAACATAATTATCAAAAGGCCAAGCCCGTGAGGCAAAAAGACAGAGCAGGTGGAAATCGAAGGAAAAATTATCGACCGCAATGGCCCTAGCTTGGTACAGGCATTTCAAAAGAAATGATGGGTAAAACCAATTTCATGGGGTTCTATGCCTCCTCATCCATTGCGGTAGTGTCCGGTAGCAACTGAACAGAAATTGCTATTTACAGGTCGTAAGACGGTGAAATTAAGTAAAAATGAGGTTTTTAAGACCTGTTGGATGGTTGATTGGTAAATGTCATTGTCTACCCCAAAGGCAAAACCAATTAAAATCTATGGTACATGCTACTTCTCTTACACTCAACCAACTCCAAGGTGAAACATCAGTAAATCTGTATTATTAACATCATAAACATCATCATAAAAAAGAAATAAAAAAAAGGATACACTAGATTAAACAAAAGTACCGACAACAATCTGTCAACCCCAATGGTCCCGACTTTGTGCAAGCATTTCAAAAGAGATTGTGTGTTAAACCTTTGTTATTGCACAGACCTCCCATCCATTGCGGTAGTGTCCGGTAGCAACTCAACAGCAATTGCTATTGGTCGTATACATTTTAAAGGAAATAATGATCATCTCATTATGAAGTACAAAAAGAATCTTGAATCAGAGTTGGGCCTGAAACTGTCAATTTTCCCCAAAGGGACTGATATCTATTGGAAAACTTTTAAATGGTCGTTTTTGAAGCCTCGATTGATTAGGCAGCCACGGAGATAACTATGTCTACTGAGAAAGTCTGTATAATTTGTGTTGGCTCTCGCGTAACAAATCAACTGTGAAAAATACACCCTTTAAGCGGGGGAAGCTGGATTATTAGTGTTTATGTTTAAAAATGAAATCATCCATTTGTCGTTAATTTTAGTACCGAGATGGCAATTTTCGTCAAATTCAATATGTAGGTCCAACAAAGATTTAGATCTAGTGGTTTCAGGTTTCAGTCGTTTCCTTTATTTATAGTTCTTGAGGGTAAATCAATCGGATCCATTTAGCAAAAGATGTGTTATTAATGGAAAGAACACCATCAGTGTATCAAAAATTGAGACTTAAGGATCTAGAATTTTTTATTTTATCATCTTTTACGAGTCCTTGAAAAAATTCAGTGCCATAAGTTTATGACAAAAATCTGCGAGTAGAGGAGCACAATTAATGCCCATTGGTATACCAACTTGCTATTTATGAATAGCACCTCCAAATATGAAATATATTGTCAATAAGAAAAAGCATTTCATTGTAGCGTAATTTTCCTCTTTAAGATATAGTTTAAAAAACTGTGGATTTATAACCTAATAAAAATATTTACCTTTTATTCATGATTTTATTTTATCACGAGGAAGCGTGGTATACAGTGTGAAAAAAATCAAATGTTTTTAGAGACTATATTTGAGAAAATGAACGAGATTTAAGATTTTCAAATAAATAATTCGAATTATTAATTAAATTTTTAATTATAATTTTAGTATTTTTTTTCAAATTCATTGTCAATCAGTCTCGTCTATGTCATGTACCTGTACGTTACTTCTCAGGTACTAAAATTGCCTAAAATTTACATATACATAAGACAATTTCAAAATTCTGCGTTCCTGTTTTGATCAGTATACATACATTATCTGTATATTTTCATACTTTTCAAGTCCTTTGTTGTAACATGTTACAAGCTAAATATAAAAGTAAACACATACAATGCCCGAAAAAAACTACAATCACTTGTCACAATCCACATACGACCTGCTCTAGAAAAACACAAATGAAATACAAGAGACAAACATGCAGTGTGGTGTCCGTAAAACGATTCCCCGTGCGAGAGATGTATGCTCTCTATATTTTTCAGTTATGGTGTACTTGGAGAGAGAATTTCTCATATGGATATGCTATTGATACTTTCAAATTTTGGCAATTATTTTTGTAATTTTCGAAATGTAATCTAGACCACCTGTTTAAGTGCCCACATCTCACTATTTTAAAACGCCAAGTTTTCTTACATTCGACTTGATGAGTGCCCTGTGTTTGTCTATATGTTGTAGTTGTCCACTAGCTTAAGACACTAGTGCTTTTGTCGGGCAAAGGATGACAGTGATTGTAAGAGCACTTTGCCAGTTTAATTGATGTTTGTTGACAATCCCGCACCCATGACCAAGAAAGACATGGATGTAGCGTTGCTCGACAATTAGCAAAAAATTCCGCTTAAACCGGTGCTAGGGACCGTCTTGAACTTACTATGAGGTATGAGCAAAACTCATTGTTGAAGGCCTCATGGTGACTTCAAGATGAAGAACAACAATAAAAGCGTTGTTCCTTTGCTTGTTTTTTTACCATGTATTTGTAGAGACTTTGTCTCATGTGCATTTGCTCCATATCCTTTTATTCACCATAAATAACTATAGGAACACGGGATAGCTGGGTCCCAATAAACCGATTTAACCCTACCGCTTGCTTTTGCCAGTACAGGTACCAAGTCCGGCTACATCGGATTTCCTATCGTTGTTTACGTGTGTCTTGTCTTATTTGTATTTTCCTGTGTAGTTCCCTGGCAAAGTATGGAATGTGATTATAATTTTCAGCCATTGTAGATGTTTCCTGTTGTCCTTTTTTTTTTAATTTGGTATCGACACTAGCAAAATGCAGCGTTGAGCTAAACCGGTTTCTTGGTATCATTTATGTTTTAGCTCACCTGGCTTAAAAAGCCATGTGAGCTTTTTCCGTCACTTTGCGTCCGTCGTCCGTCCGTCCGTCCTTCAACAATTTCAAAAATCTTGTCCTCTGAAGTCGCTAAGCCAATTTTTACCAAATTTGGCCGACAACATCACCAGGGTATGCAGTTTAAAAATATGTTCGATTAGTCCGAAGACCAAACAACATTGCCGCTGTTGCTAAATAAAGAACATAAGTGTTAGTTGCTGTCAAAAACCGTTGCAGATATAAAAAATCTGACGAATTAAAAATGATCAGCATGGCAAGATCTGTCGGCCCTGCAATTTTGAAGAAAATCTGAAAACCCGTCTTGGAGTTATTGCCCTTTTTCCGTAAAATTTTCTGAATTTTTACATTTTTATTTTTTATTTCAAAAAGTGTAACAGATAGAGGTCAAGTGTTAAGTGCAAAAAATGTTCAGCATATTTAGATATATCCACCCTGAAATTTTGAACAAAATCCAAAAACTCTTGTAGGAGTTATTGCCCTTTTTCACAGAATTTTAAGAATTTTCGTTTTTTCGTCTTTTATTTCCAAAACTATAGAAGACGAAGGTTAAGTGTATATTGATGAAATCTTTGCCATGCTGTGGCGACTTGGAAACTGTCATTGAAAATTGTGCATTGACCGCCATTTTTAAAAAAGCCGGCAAAAAAGGCGGCAAAATTCAACATTGTCCGATTTCAATGAAATTTGCAAATAGTTATTGATGTTGCAACTTGAAAACTGTTGTATTTGGTTTCCAAATAGATATTGATGTTGCGACTTCAAAACTGGTGTTGAAAATTGTATGTTGACTGCCATTTTTCAAAATGGCAGCCAAAGAAGCGGGGAAATTCAACATTGTCTGGTTCCAATGAAATTTAGTTTCCAAATATGTATAGATGTCGCAACTTCAAAACCCATGTTAAAAATTGTTCGTTGACCAGCATTTTCAAAATGGCCCCAAAAAGCAACATTGTCGGATTTCAATGAAATTTGGATTCCAAATAGGTATTGATGTCGCAACTTCAAAACTGATGTTAAAAATTGTTCGTTGACCGCCATTTTCAAAATAGCTGCCAAAAAAGGCGAGAAAATTCGACAATTGTCCGATTTCAATTAAATTTGGTTTTCAAATAGACTTCAAAACTAGTGTTGGAAATTTTTTGTTGACTGCCATTTACAAAATGATGTCTCGACTTCAAAACTGGTGTCGAAAGTGGTCCTTATCAAGAACATTTTTTGTCAAAAACCCAACAAATAAATATAGTAAAACATGATCAGACTTTAAATACAATTCAAGATATTAGCGGTGTTCGAGAGAGTTGGAGAAATTGAAGTTCTTGATTGTGGCAAATGATAGCCATGTGAGCGATACAGGCTCCTGGGAGCCTCTGGTTTCCTTTCCGGAATGCTAAATGCATTGTTGTTTGATTCACCTGTTTTGTTTACAATCTGGGGCCTGGTGGCTGAGTGGTTAAGGCAGTTATACTACCTAAATAACCACTGTAGTCCACCATCAATGTGGTGTGAGTTCACACCCCCTTTGTACATTACAAGAAGGGTGCACTTCACCTACAATCGTAAGTAATGAGGTATGTCAGTTACCTGCTCAAGGTCGGTGGTTCCGTCTGGGTACTCCGACTTTCTCCACCATTAAAACTGACCGTCATGGAATAGCTGAAATACTGTTGAAAGTGACGTTAAACCCCATATCAATTAAGCAATTAATCGTTCACAATCTTTTGCCAAATGAAAAAAAAAAAATTAAAACAAAATTTAAAAAGAACGTTTAAATTTCTGTAGGTCTTGTGATGTTTATCTTATTTACGTGAAAATTATCTTAGTATCCCCAACAGACTGCTAAACATCAGTCTTGTACCAAAAAGTCTTTGTCATTTAGTACTTTGAATTTGATCTGGAGTGTTGTTCGACTTTTAACTTCCTTGTGGCTTTTGTTTGCAATATATAATATGTATCCAAATCACCTTTTCATCTGATTCATATTTGTTTAAATACTCCAAGGTCCTAAGTGTAATTTAGAAAATTGATTAATTGTACTATAACTAATCCGAGACTCTGATTATCGCAAAATATTCAACGAATGATCAAACAACGCAGTAATTCACGAATGCGCGCAGCGCATGGGTGAATTACAGTGTTTTTCGATCATGAGTTGAATATTGTCGATAATCAGAATCTAGGATAAGCTATGGTTTTTAGATATATCGGTTCCCTCATAATTAATGGTTCAGTTTAAGATTCTTATCAGGAACTACGTTTTCCATGTTAATCCACAGAGACGTTTATTTTACAACAACGTTGACGACGTCCATTGTGACGTCACTTCCTAGAGTGAAATTGTGGAAAATAATTTCACAGTTAATTATCACCATTATTTCACTGAGAAATTTCAATCTTTCACCGTCCTCTATATATATTTTGTAATAAACATAAATATAGTTCAGCAATTTGTCTTCTTCAGAAGCATTTTTTAATGTTGTAAAGTCATGTGGATGGATATCTCTAATGATAAACAACGCTGGTATTCTGAATGAATATGAGTATGAGCAATGCATTTTAACTAATATGGTAAGTGTGTTTAACATTGCGCTTTAAATAAAATTCGTACATTTTAAAGAAAATTAATATTTCAAACTCAAGAGGTTCTCCCTTGTGCAAAACTCCATAGTTTTTTGCTTTTGTTCTCTTTCAGCTTTGATCTTCATTTTTGTGGGCGACTAGTCTTTCCAACATTTTGATACGTTTCGCACAAAAAAGACTGAAGTTGTTAAAATGGCCATCTGATAAAAAACAAAATAACAGTTTTTCCGGTTCCGGTATTATATATATAATAACAGTTTTTCCGGTTCCGGTATTATATATATAAGTCATGCTGTTAAATTGAACGAACTTTTCCTTCTTCAAAGTAAGAAAAGTACGATCATATTTTTTTTTAAATGTAATATATTTCGATTAAAAAAAGAAAAAAATATAAACACAGAATGCCTATAACAAAGCCATAGCGCAATGTTTAAAATATTTTATTTAAGCTTAAGTGTCTCATCTGCATTTGCTCCATATCCTTTTATTCACCTTTCTTAATGTATTCAGAAACTATTAAACAAGTTAACGTTACATTTTGTATATTGATTTCGTAATTTAATGTTTTATGACCACCTATTTCACCGGTTTGAAATGTAATCAGCAAAATGTGTATGAGTAAAACTTGACCAACGATCTTACATGTCATTTATGGGACTGAATGCGAAAACAACATACATGCTAATAATGGTCCACAAGAAAGAAAAGATTCATGCGCAATACCATTGTATATGTTTAATCATCTTTCTCACTGACAAATATTACTTTTGTGTTTGTTATCGATGCAGTATAAACAAAATAACACTGCTTTGAATTGAGAAAATAATCATCAAAGGCTCAAAGGCTGGCATTTCCCCACCATTCGAAGCCTCATCGGCATATTATGTTAATGTCAAATCAATTAACTTATTCTTTAATATCTTTGCAAATCTGTTACTATTACTAAACATTTGTCTTCGGACATGTAGTACAGATCAAAATATTTGCACTTTGCAATCTTATGTATATTTATTACAAAGATCGGAGTGATCACTGGTACAAACCTAGCAGTAGAACACATGAGAACAGATTCAGGTGGCAAAGGAGGAATTATTGTAAATATGAGTTCAGTTGCAGGTAAGGTACAAGTTTAAGTTTTTTGAATGAGGGTAATAAAAAAAAATAATTACCGATCACATCTGTCAAGGGCCGAAATCCAATGAACAAAAATACAAAGCAGGTGCTTAACCACTTAAATAATTGTTAACCACGATGATCCAGACCTGGTACAGGCATTTCAAAAGAACCGGTGGGACAAACCGGTTTTATAGCGCGCAAAACCTACCCTTCCACTGCGATAGTTTCTGGTAGCAATCAAACGGCAATTGCTATTTAAAGGGCGTATACAGTGAAAAGACATCTTCATCTCAGTATTAAGTAAAAATGAATATTGAATCACATTTCTAAAATAGTTCTTATTTTTTTTTCCGAGTCAGAAGTCAGACGTAAAAGCTTCATAGTAGTTCTGGTCATAAGATTTGACCAATATCAGAAGACTTTTACACTTAATTCTACTGAATTGACACCAAATGAAATTCAGCAAAAATGTCAAACATATTAAATAATCAATCATGTTATAGAAATCATTTTGGAGAATGTAAAAAAGAACACATAACTTTCTCATTAGGCATAATTATCTCCATGACAGCATTGTTTATCAAAGCTTGGGATTATTCTGTCTCATTTGACCATTAAAAAGTTCTTTAATAGATACCAGTCCCTTGTGGAAAAAATTGGAGTTTCGGTCCGTTCTGTGATTCAAGATTCATTTTCTACCATACTCGTGTCGTGTTGTGATGAAATAAACAATGAAAGGTAATAAAGTAAATGCAAAAGGTCTCTGCAAAAGGAAGAACCAAGCTCATTATAAAAGGCCAAATGGCGACATCAAGATAAACAACAACAATAAAAGCGTGTTTCCATTATTTTGTAGAGGATTTGTCTGATGAGCATTTACGCCATTTCCATTCACAGTTATAACATCATCGCATAAGTTGATTTAAGAAAACTCCTTTTTATACATAAAAAAACTTCGACGTCATGATTTTAATTACGGAAAAGGTTTCTCAAAAGAAAAAAATTGTTCAAACAAATAGCTCATTAAATACACAATTTACAAATATGTCTTCCCAATGCTTTGAAGATATATAAGTTGTCAACATGGCCGCATGCAGAATTTTAATATCGTTAATTTGATAATTCTGTGTTATAAACTTTTACCGTTCGATGATATAATTTCATGTATTCAGAGTTTATATAACGGCATTTCAGGTTTATCTAAAAAGCAACCCGTGTATTTGATTTCCGTATCAATACTTTCTTGTCGCTGATTGGTTCAATTCAAAAGAAACGAATTTAACATTATCATTGGGTAGTTCATCTTCGCTAGCCAAGGTTTACGATTCGCTGCTCTCATCTTCACCCTTGGCAGATCCTGCAGGATATCTGAAGTTTCAAATCCACGTTTTTGATTGGTTGCAGTAACCCTTCGCTGCAGCCAATCGATTAGCTTACTTTTAGATTTTAAATATATATCATAACAATAAAATTTAAAATATGGTGTTTAGTAATTTTTCCATTTTACAAAATTTCCACGATTATATAATCTTTCTTTACTTTTAAAGGGTTATTTCAATGCAGTTAAATATATTGTGACTTGTTGTTTTATTAGATGCAATAAATAATCTTTAATTATTACAATAAATCATACTGAAACTCTTACTTCAAAGGGAGATAATTTGAAACTGATGTTCACAAATTGTGGCTCAAGGGTGGAGATGAGAGCAGCGAATCGTAAACCTTGGCTAGCGAAGATGTGGGTAGTTACAGTGCGCGTACAAGTTGTTCATCTTCCAAATTACATATCATGCTAAGCCACTTTATGAATAAGCAAAATGATACAAAGGCAAATAATGGTTTTATCATATTCAGAGCAAATTTCTCAGCACTATACAGTTTATGATCAATCAACTTATGTGAGTTTGTAAAATTTCGAAATTAAGTTACTTGATTTGGTACACACTATATTTAGATTTTAAGAGTGGTGAAACTATTTAGATTTCCTTGTTTTTTTACTATTTTGATTTGATCCCAATCTGTATTGGTAAAACTCCATTTATATCATTTTGATTTCGTACCTGATTGTTTGTTTTTACTGTGGCTTTTCTGTCATATTACTGTTCTATTGATGAGAAATAGCTTGCAAAAATTGATATACTACTGATGTTACAGGAAGTTTTGAGACTGATTGTTGTCTAGTGCACTTTTTTGTTCATGCCCCCCTCACATACACGATTTTTTCTTACGAATCCGTACGAATCTTTAAATTTTACATGATTCGTGAAAATAACACGAATGCTTGCGAATATAACAAATTTACGAGTGAATTGCGATTTCCTTACGATGAGTTGCGATTATGAACGACCACTTCAAGATTTACTTAGATTGAAAGCGATGCAGTTACGATAAAATGTTACGAATCGTTAAGAATAAAATGTGAGCGACATGAGAATGCATACGAGTTATCTAAGAATACTTGCGAGCACAAAACGAACTAATTGCGATTTGATCCTAACCTTTACTGATAATAAACGAATTATTTACGATTACTTAACGTGTTTTTCGAATATCTGAGATTTAGTTACGAGTATTTCACAAACGGCAACAATTTTTTTCTTTTGGGGTAACATTTACTAATATCAATTTCATACTATATAACCTCGTTTAGTCTTTAAATGCACATTTAAGGAAACGATTAAAGTCTTCCAAAAATAAACTTTATTTTGAACAAAAAATTCCTGGACTTTTGTTCCACAGCCAAAGGGATAGAAAAGAAGAAAATTGACATCATGACTTTTCCATTCTACGTTTAGAAGTGGGGATATTACTCAGATTGGAATGCCGACCCCATCTTATAACCACATCGTTAAAATTCGTAAAATACTCGCATTTATTTAAAAAGCACTCTAAAAGTATTCGTATAAATTCACGAAATAACCGCTTCATTGCGTGTTTCTCCGTAAATCAATCGCAAAACTACTCGCAATTGTTCGTAAATAAATCGTAAAACATTTTAGGAACCATATTGTTCACGATTTATTGCGAATGCGTTACGATTTATTGCGATAGGTTAACGATGAAATACGGATTGTTAAGGCTGGTTTGCGAGCACTTTATGGATAAAATAATCGCTTAAGATTTGTGGACTTTCGTGTAGAAATTTTTGACATGTCAAAAAACTTTCATGTCCTTACACGAATCGACACGAATATCAGCGAATGTCTACGAATTATTTACGAATGTCGTAGCGTTAGATACGGATGCATGCGAACGACTACGAATCGATCATTCGTAAGGATTCGTACGAAACATTCGTGTATATGAAGGGGGTATAATTTGGGAATTGAATTTCATCTTTAGGAATGATATTAAGATGCTTATATGATAAATGTATTAGAAATTATTTTGAGAACCATCATCTTATTTTACACTTTATAAAACAAAATACTGAAGTTACTGTATATTTGGTTTCTGAATATAGCCATTTTGACAACTAATGTCTCTTCAATGCAGATAAAATTTATTATATAATAACCATACATCTTGGCTAAGTCAATTCCCGACAAAAGTATTTATCTTCAGCAATGATTAAATAATTAAGAAATAATTAACGGTATCCGTATATTTATATTTTTTTACCACGGGCTGGCACTTTGTGGTGTATATTTTACCCTGAGTTAGCGAGGGGTAAAATTTCACCATAAAACGTTTACCGTGGTTAAAACAATATAAATATATGGGTACCGTTCATTATTTCGATTCTAAACAAATACGTTAGTTTAAAATCAAAACAATCTAGGTCATGAATTAATATTATTTTTACCACGGGTTTGGACACAAAGCAGGACGTCATATTAGAATTTGTATTCCAATATGACGTCTCTGAAACGCTTGGTGTCCAAACCCGAGGTAAAATTGATATATATTCAGGGCTGTTCCAATATTCATCACACGTAAACATGCAATTGGAAATAAAAATATAGGTGCCTATAAAAATTTCTACTTTCAGTTTTGTATTGTTAATCAACTTTGATGTCCACATAAAAAGTTTGATTCAAATATATCTTCAAATTATATATAATTTTTTTCAGTTCTCGTAGTATGTTAAGTTGATGGAACGGCGATATTTTGCCTTTACTAAATAGCGCTTCAATTCAAACAGATTTCTTTATTTGTCTTATTAGAATCGAAATAATTCGTTGGAGCTTGATTCTATTTTGAAACTTACAATATCTCAATTTTTGTAAATTTTGTTGAAAACTAAGGAGTATCTCCCTCATGCAAAGCTCTGTCCTTAGCTGATATTGGCTTTACACTTAGATCATATTGGTTATTTCTTCTCTATTAGTTTTTAAACATTTTTGAGTCTATGGTCTTCCAAACGTTTAGATTTTATCTGCACTGAAGAGACATAAGTTGTCGAAATGCGCATATGCAGAAAATAAATTCACAGTAACTTCGGTATTTAGTTATATATATACTGATTTTACCACGCGTTGGCCCTTTATGTCGATAGTTCATCCCTCGCTGTTGTTAGGCGTAAAATATTCAGCATAAAGGGCCAACCCGTTGTACAATCATTATATATTTATGCTCCAAGAAATTATTTCTTTAAATTAATTATTTTTTTTCAGGTTTTAGTCCATTTTACTTTCTGCCAACATACTGTGCTTCAAAATGTGGTGTACTAGGTTTTACGAGATCATGGGCCGTAAGTGTTTTACGTTACGAATAGAATATACTCAGGCCAAGACAATTATTCTTACGAATAGAAATCGTCACATTTATTTATATTTCTTTTCAACCATAGGCAAGTTTCATTTGAACAACGACAATATTTAATATACAAAGCACAAAAAAGATGCGGATGTGTATTCACGTTAAATAAAATAGCACCTTGCATTTACCGGTTAGCTTAAATAAAAATCAACAGAAATAATATATGCGGATAAATTGAAACATGTTCTCATTTATTCTTATTTTAGTGCAAGTAATTTTATTTCAAGTGTTAGCACATCAAAATAGCCAAAATAGTTTTTCTTCAAGCCTTCGCATTGAACGAATATGTGTATACACAATCACCAATAGCTAAAATTATCCACTGAGGAAATCACAAGAAAATTAACAACATGAAAGATAAAAGTCAAGTGATGTGTATACACAATCACCAATAGCTAAAATTATCCACTGAGGAAATCACAAGAAAATTAACAACATGAAAGATAAAAGTCAAGTGAACATAATTACTATGGTCATTTTTAGTGGGGTACCGCCACTTTATGAAGTAAAGTGAATCGAAGAATAACTATATTCTATCCTAAACAAATTTGCGGAATAAACTTGACATCGTTAAAAATGAGACCAGGTGCGTTAACAGATAAAGTATCTCATCCTGAAAAGCGTTGTTCCCTCCTTGGTTTAATCACTTTGTCTTATTTTAATTTACTCCATATTCTTTTATTCTTAACAATATACATGAAGAGAAAAACGTTATTGTTTTTATGTAGATTTTAACGTCATAAAGTTACATTAAGTTATTTACCTAAACAAATTAAAAGCATATAAAGCAAATAAAGAAGCAAAAAAGGCCGAACATATCCCTATCTGATTCACTGTATAAAGTACTTGCTTGGCAGTTACAGATCAATTGCGAAATTTACTCTCCATACACAATGTAGCTTATGATTTTGGTTGTTGACAATCTTGCCATATGGCTTAACCGACTATTTTTGTCTATTTTAAACATAAGTTGAAGCTAAAAGTTTGCAAAGAGTTCAAAATGCTACAATTATTTTTGCCTGTTGAAAACATTCAGTAACATGTTGTCGATCACAAAGTTCTACCATCTTTATTACATCATTCTTGTTACATTTCATATCAAGAGCCAAAGCATCTCTTGATGAACCCTGTTAAATAAGCACTGATCACCCAGGGGAGAAATCAGTTTTCAAATATACACTAATAAAAATAAGTACAATATTAACAAATTAATTGAGANATATATATATATATGCGTCTGAAGTCAAAGACCAACTGAGTTAGAGTTTTAGGATGTAATATTATCGAGAACATCTTTCCACTGAGGAATTTGACCAAACACGGAACACTACATTTGAATTTCACTGTTGCAGATAAGGCCTATTTCGATGAATTTACATCTCGTCAATATAACTCGAATCCAAAAATTTTGAAAAACCGCTACCGAAATATTACTCCCTCGGAAGGGTGTACAAGACTGGCGATTGGCTGGTAAATTTCCGGTCCCTATCCATTTGGCCCCGTCGTCGATGAATTTCGCTGCAGCAGCCGGGAGGAAAAAAGCCAAAGTTCCATTTAAATGTCTACTCTACTCTACTCTACTCTATGAAATGAAGTAAATAACTATTGAGAATACACAAACCAAAACAGAAACTGAGAAGTCTTTGTGTATCATCCAAAAGATGGGCAGGATGAGTTTACTTTTTTTGTCAATCGCTAATTCCCAAAACTCAGCTAAGAGGCGGAATAAGCTCCAAGGATCTTCTTGATGAAGAAATACAAGTTGTGTAAACAATTCATATATAACGTCTACAAAAAGCGACAAACTTGGAAATCTTATTTAATCCTCAGGAAAAGCATGTAAATACGCTTATACAGTTCTTGAAAAATACATTATATGCGTCTGAAGTCAAAGGCCAAATGAGCTAGAGTTTTAGGATGTGATATTATCGAGGAATTTGACCATCACAATTTGAACGACACACAACACTACATTTGAATTTCACTGATGCAGATAAGGCCCCATTTCGATGAATTTGACGAGATGTAAATTCATCGAAATGGGGCAGATCAAATCGAAAGATTTGGAAATTCATATACCTAAATATGCGTAAGGGCTGATAGAAAAATATTAACAAAACGGTTTAAATAGGAAAGCAAAAATCAGCTAAGGACAGAGCTATGCGAATACTCCTTAGTTTTGAACAAAATTTGGTTAAATTTAGATATTGCAAGTTTCTGAATAAAGTCTGTTTTCGGGCCAGCAGCGAAAGACTGGCTACTGGTGAATACCCTCGGGGACTAATAGTCCACCAGTAGAGGCATCGGCCTAGTGGTAATAAAAACAAAATAACGAAATTACCGTTAATTTAGTTTCTGCATATCCGCATTTCGACAACTTATGTCTCTTCAGTGCAGATCAAATAGAAAGATTTGGAAATCCCTATACCGAAATGTGTGTAAAAACTGATAGAGAACAACTTACCAATAGGATCTAGATAGTTAAGCCAAAATCAGCTATGCCATAAGAAGATACTCCTTAGTTTTGAACAAAATTTTGTTAAATTTAGATATTGCAAGTTTCTGAATAATGTCGGTTTCGGGACAAATCATGTGGACAACCATAATTTAAAAGAAGTCAAACAAAATATAAATAAATAAAAGGAATAATGTTCGTAATCTTCTGTCTTAACAAAATTGCAATATTATCCTTTTTTCCACTGTACAGTATTAAATTTTTTTTTTAGTTGGGACAATAAATTAAAGTAATTTGCATCTATATATTTTTAATTTTTTTCTTCTAAAAAATCAAAAATGAAAATATATAATTACCTTAAATTCGGTTTATCCTTCATTTTTAATAATCTTGTCAATTTGTTTATACCAATGATTTTTCTCCATTTTCGTTAATACGTGTATTATAAAACAATTTATTAAATAATTTTGAAGAAAATTATTTTTCCATATTAATTTATCCTTTAATATATCAACGGAACTTTTGATTGAACTTTCAGATTTTAAAATATCGACCCCTTTCTTTGGAATCAATTGTTTTAAGACGTTAAATTCCTCGATCCAATTTGATTTTTATTTCAGTTGTTTGTTAATTTAGTTATCTATTATATCTCCCATTTCTTTTATCATGTTATACAATAGTATTGTTTTGAAAACGAAAACATGTATTCCCCAATATAATTTTTTTTTTCAAAATTCAGTGAATGTGAAAGGTAAGTATGTTCTAGTATTTTACTACTTCTTTATAGAATAGTGGTATTTTATCTAAGTATTATATGTTTTTTGTACGTCATCATTACAAAATTACAAAATGAAACTTTACCAGTCGTGCCCAATTTCATGAAAGTTTGAAAGGAATAACTTTCCAATTTGGAAGCCCTTTAGTTACTTATAAGAAGCAGGAGATGCTTACTCCAGCGGTACACCTGATTACAACCATGGTTTTTATTGGGTCCGTGTTGTAGTTGTGTCTTTATTTTTCTTTTTTGTTCCGTTCTTAAGTGGTGTCCTTGTTTCTTAACGTTTCCGATGTTGCCATTGTCCATGGAATGTTCGTTCTTTTGACTTACGGTTCGGTTCTCACTTACTTTATCTACCTACCCACATTGCCCTCAGTGATGTAAAATACAAATGTAGCTTTTAACATCTATCATTTGTAGTAACCCTTCCCCGTATTAGTTTATTAAAAAGTTTCTTTTAACCTAACCTGGTCTGGTATCCCATATGAACTTATAGCATTTGGTTTCAATTTCTTGACAATAGTAGTCAGGTACTATGAAAAAGTATGACAAAAAAGTAAAAAATGGTAAATTAAAGTTTTCATGATAAAAAAAGTTTCCCAGTCAATGTGAGATTTCTCCTTTCCTAGGTGTAAGTAACTTGTTCATTTTATTAAGTTTGGAATCCCAGTTCAGCTTTTCATATTCTTCTTTGTTGTTTCCAAAATATATTTCTAGAGCCTCGATAGGCTTGCATCACATCATTCTTATTTATTTTTTTAATATATTTTACAAAAGGATATGGAGTAAATGAACATGAGACCATAACCCATATGTTAACTCCAACTGCAATTAATTTTAATGAGCTGTATGGCCATTGCGGAAAAGTTTACATCTGATTTGATTTTTCGATTGCTAGAAAAGAAAAATGCATCAGTTTCAAAAATACTATACTGTAGATGTAACTGTTTAACGAATCAGAAGTAAAACTAGTTTAACCCTACCGCAGCAGGTTTGCGCCTGTCCTAAGTCAGGAAATTTATTAAGCCTTTGTATGTCTTGTCTTTTTTCTAGATAGTTTACTTTGTGTCTATAGAAGTCTAGGATGATGTTTATTTCGCTGAACTTGATTACTCTTTATTCAGGGGCCGACTCCGACCTGCCGTTGGGTGTTGGGTTTCCTCACCGTTCATTGAAGATCTTATGGTGGCTTTGAGTTGTTATTACTCCCCTTTGGGTCGTTGTCTCTTTGACACATTCCCCGTTTCAATTCTTTTTTCTATTAATCGCGGTCGCCTTATAAACAAATTCAGACAGGGGTAATAAAGTAGTAAGAAGCTCTAAATGGCTGGTATATCCAGCAATAAATTATCTCTATTGATTTTATATACCTTTAATACTCAATAAACGAAAATGAGTCACCTATCATCATCATCATCATCATCATCACCCCTTTTTGAAGCCAAACAACACTAACACAAAAGTAAGATTTTGTTTTTATAATCTCATATCTCGGTATTCTTATGGGTGTAAAGGTTTCATTTCCAGATGAACATTCAAAACCCATCCCCTCTACAATACCGTCTAGATAGTGTTTCCAAAATACAAACCCAATTTTGTAAAATCTTTGTCAGCTAGTTTAGATGACGTATTTTTCTTGGAGGTTGATCAAAATGTTTACGAGACGATATGTAACAATACTGAACATAATGGCGTAAGAAGGAATATTTGATGTTGTTTGTTGTTTTGTGTAGATTGTCGGGGTGATAATGTGCAAGTTTTTAATGATGGTTCATATAAAACAGAAGACCAATATCATATCATGCCGCTTGTCTGAACGGGAGTCGTGTAAAAATATACAATATCGGTAATTTACTATACCAATTACTACGTGACAGTTTTTTGTTACCAAACATTGAAATGAATGTAGAAATGTTTTTGCCTCATAACTTGTTGCACTTGAACCACATTGTCTTTTCCCAATCTGAGTAAAAGGTTTCAAGGTATTTTTTTCTTTATAAAATTATAGTAAAAATAAAAGCATATGTTTTTTTTTTTGTATTGCTTTTTTGTTTTTTTTATTTCTGTTCTTTTCTTCGATTTATATCTTAATAGGAAAACCCAAAATGTGAAAGCGTGTCATTTATGTGTATCTGTCCAGAAATAATTGATACGGAATTATTCAGAAAGGCATCAGAAAAGTGTTTAGATCCAGTCGGTTTTAATGAATCAAGACAAAACTTTGTCTTCACGGAGTAAGTAAAAGTTTTTTAGCACAGAAATATGTAAACAATACGAATACAAATGAAAACGGTGCACAGTAAACCAAAATTTGGTAATACAGCATTGTGTATTAATTGTTTGAATATTTGGAAATTCATAATCAGTTTATTCCTAAGATATATAGTATTCATCCTTCAAAGTCATTTGTTTTCATAGCTCTACTGTCGAAAGGTTTAAACTTTTAAAGTCCGAGCTTCGGCGATCCCAAGAGAGAATATAACTATGATGATTAACGACTAGTTATTATTTCTCTTAGTATGGCATTTTCATGTTTTTTAATATACCAACAGAGTGTGCCTCTACAATCAATACTGTGACGTCACTGGATATGAAATTTTCATTGTGTAGTAATCAAGAAAGACGAAGCTTTCATAAGTGATTCAAAATGTATAAACAATCTATGCGTTGCTTGAATACTTGTTTTATAAATTAAGACTCAAAACAGTTTTTAGTTTATATTTTACTATTTGAAGATAGATTCATGACATTTTCAATATCTAATTAAATCGCGGAATCAATTTATGTACATGAGGGAGAACCAGTTTTTACCCCGTAGAGTGAAATTGACGAGAACAGCATAAGAGTTACAGAAATTGAAAATCTCTATATGTTGACGATGTTAGGAACTCATGAACTTCCATTTCTCTCACAATTTACATTCTTAATTTTACAAGTATTTTCTGTTGCAAATAGACAATGAAACCATATGGAGTAAAGTACATATTGAATGTTGTAATATATACAATATCGAAATTTATGAACGTAAGATATTATACACCTGTAGCTTTTTCAGAAACGTCAGTTTTCAAACTGGTACCGTAGAACTTGAAGACTAGATAACAAAGTACTGAAGTTACTGTTTATTTAGTGTTTGAATATGCGTATTTCGACAACTTATGTCTCATAAGACTGATTTAAACTTATTTTATTGTTCAATGAATATTAATTAATGGGTTTAGACACAAGTTCATCAGACTGATAATAACATACGACACGGACAAGAAAAAATCTCACCTCAATGTTGTGTTTTCAGTTTAATGGTTCAAGCTTTCAAATGACAAACCACAGATTATTGCATACAATTTTTAATTTATTAAGGGGTGGGTTTTTGGCAAAAACTACATTTCATTGTGATCACAATATTATTAGGTCCTGGTTTCTTTGTTGTTGAGGTCTAAATAGTGGCTATATGGGGCATACTTTGGTAGTTTCTTGCTGATCTACTGACTTGTTTACTTCAGCGCATTTCCTCTGTCCTTGCCTCACAAAATGTAAATTTACTAGCGAATTTAGCCGAAAGGTGAAATTTTGTCGTTTGTTAGGGTTACTGGCAGCTGATTTCTTTTCACGCTTTCAGTGAAAATAAGAATAAATCTACCTTGAAAAGGCAGCAGTCATCGGAAATGATTTGTTAATTTCATTCTTGGGGTATATGGTGTTTTTTTTTCATTGCTTGATGATCAATTTGCAGAGATATTCATTTTCGGCATATAATAAATTAAAATTTCTTTTTTTCTATTTTAAACAGACCTGACATTGTGGCAAATTCATTTTGGCAGCTGATTACGGATGGTACTAATGGTTCAGTCATGAAGATATCGTCATCTGGTGCTGAATATCTTCAAAATCCTCCAATAGCTGGCATCAAACAACATGATTATGTTTAAAAACTGCATGTTAAATCAATTATCAAGCCATATTAATGATAACATATTACCACTAGTTTTTTTTAATTATTTCTATCGTAACTATAAAGAAAACATGTGAAAGAACCCCATTCGAGTACCCACTTTGCACATATTGTAATTGATTGAATCTATTTTCCCAATCCATATGCAAAGGCATATATGGATTGGGGAAAATAGCATATGCAGAAAATAAATAAACGGTAACGATATTTTGTTATTTATTACCACTGGGCCGATGCCTCTGCTGGTGTTCTGTTCAGAGAGTATTTGTCAGATAATAATTTTCTGGTATTTAGAGTGACACCAACCCAGTACTCAGTACTTGGGTGCTGACCCGAAAACTGACTTATTGAAACTTGCAATATTTAAATTTTACATAATTTTGTTTAAAACTAATGAGTATCACTCTCATGCATAGTTCTGTCCTTAGGTAAATTTTGACTTTTCTCTTTAGATCCCTTTGGTTATTTGTTCTCTATCAGCTTTTACACGCTTTTCGATTAATGGTTTGATCTGCACTGATGAGACATAAGTTGTCCAAATGCGCATATGCAGAAAATTAATTAACGGTAATTTCGGATAAGGTTATTCTTTTAAAATCATTTATTTTTTTGCGGAGCAAAATTCCCAAGATTTTAAAACATAAAAGAAAAATGTAGAATAATAAAGAAATACTTGTCTATATTCACTCAGTACAAAAAGGATAAAAGAAAGCAGTTTTCAGTTGTTGCAGATTTGATATCAGTGTAAAAGGTTTTTATGAAATGTTTAATTAAGATAATAAAAATATCGAAATGATTTCCAGGATATTGAATCAAAAGCCTTTACAAAATCGATGAGAAGAATGCCTGGATTATCTTCTTCTTCTATATACTTTAGTATATCATATATCAAACTAGTATTATCCCAAATGTTTCCCCTAGGATAAAACCTGTTTGGTCATTGCTAAATATGTGTGAAAAGACGGGCGGTCTGCAATTAGAAAAGATTATTGTTGAAATCCTCATTGGGACTTCAGGATGAAGAACAACAGTGAAAGCGTTGTTCCTTTGCTTTGTTCCTCCATTTATTTTTGGAGACTTTGTCTCATGTGCATTTACATCATATTCTTTCATTGTTTATTTGATTGCTCTGCCATACAACTGGATGCTTTTTTATAAACAACAGTATTGACGAAACCAATAAGTCGCCAGTTTTCTTTCAGAACTTGTCCAGGTTCCATTTTAAATTCTTGAAGCTGAACATGCAGCAATACTGAGGAGTAATCAGGTCCATAGCTTGCTTAAATCATAACATCTTGTACATAATGATAACAAATTTGTGAAATTAAATTAACACCAATGCGGAGCCTGTTATACGGGATTACTCTTTCGATATGTTAAGTGCTTCGATTTTGATTTAATTCCCTAAAAGAATCAATAAGATTGTGTGTTTCCTTGATCCAAAAATTTTGGGATATTAACTTTGCACTAATTATTCAAAATTTTCAGTATTCAAAACATTGTATTGTCGAAATTTTCTAAATCTTCATTTACCTTAGTGAATCTTGAATATACGCATAAAGATGACTAATTGTTGTTCTTTACTCATTGACTTGAATATTCATACACAGTGAGTCACCATTGTAATTATTCATGGTTCTGTTTATTTTATTAAAATATGAAATATATATATATATATATATCAATGATGTAAATATATAAATTTTGTGTCGTACATCTGTCTGTAAAGAAATGCTGTATATTGGAATACTAAAATTTACCTCATCCAATAACACCGTGTTTAATTTATTTAAATATAGATGTACACTGCTATTACGTATTATATAACAATATATAAATTTAAAGTACCTGAGAAATAAGGGAAAATAATTATGAAATACCTGAGAAATAAGGAAACATAATACTGACATACCTGAGAAATAAGGTAAAATTATTATGACATCCCTGAGAAATAAGGACAAAAATATTAAATACCTTAGAAATAAGGAAAAATAATTATGACATACCTGAGAAATAAGGGAAAATAATTATGACATGCCTGAGAAATAAGGAAAAAATTATGACATACCTGAGAAATCAGGGAAAATAATTATGGCATACCTGAGAAATACGGAAAAATAATTATGGCATACCTGAGAAATAAAGATAAATAATTATGACACACCTGAGAAATAATCGCTCAATAACACTTGACACTAAAGGACTCGTACCAACCATAATTTACATTATTTCCATGGAAAAAAGAAGAGAAATGGGGAATGTGTCAAAGAGACAATGACCCAAAGAGGAGTAATAACAACTCAAAGCCACCGTACGATCTTCAGTGAACCGTGAGTAAACCCCACACTCAACGGCAGGTCGGAGTCGGCCCCTAAATAAAAAGTAATCAAGTTCAGCGAAATAAACATCATACTCCTATAGAATAAAGTAAACTAACTAGAAAACAGACAAGACACACAAAGGCTTAATATAATAAATTTCCTGACTTAAGACAGGCGCAAACCTGCTGCGGCGGGGTTAAACTATATTGGTCCCAAACCTCCCCCTATAACCAATATGATAAATAAAAAACAATCGTAACAAGAGTAAAATTCAGTTAGACACAGGACTGAGTCAACTGTGAAAAATGAAACTGAAAGAACTAAATATACGGACATAAACATGAAATCACGAAAGACTGACATGCTAGCTTCAGACCCATTACCAACTGACAAATAAAGTCATGTACTCTAAGTATACAGCTTCCACCAAGATCCCTTCCCTTGAGGAGTTTAGCATAATGCATGTCCCTTCACACATTCCCCGTTTCCCTTCTTTTTCCTAGAATACATAACTCGTGTCCATGCCACACTGATTTTAGAAATTTAGAATATGTTTAGTTAAGATGCAAAGACACTATCAAAGAATTAATGTTAGTACCAAAGAAGGCCATACGTAATGACTTGACGACAATACCGTATTTATAACTCTTATGAATTAGATGATTTAAAGGTTTTATAAGTTTGTTAGGCGAGTTTAAGTATTTTTTACTCTTATGTAAAACATAACCGTAAAATAAGGGATGTAAAATACCAGCCTTGATTAGATGTTTACAGGTTGCCTTGTGTTTATAAACTTAAATTTATTAAATCGACGATAAAATTTAGGAAAGGTTATACCACGTGGGTTATACCTAGTTTATGATAACGAAATAAGGTAATAGTTTTTCAATTATGAAAAGATTCCGTTCATTGAAATCGCAAACGTTATTACATACTCGAGCAAATCGATCATGTTGAGATATGTGAACACCATATGATGGCACTAATGGAACATCACCATCCAGAAATGGATAACTAACTATGGGAAAAGAAAAATCGTCCCTCTTATCATAAATTTTAGTATCTAACTAACCATTTGTAATATCAAAATTGATGTCTAGGAACGGACAATGATGATTATTAGAATTGACCTTATTTATAGTAAGTTCTTTAGGGTAGATGTCCTTATAATACGTATTGAATTCGTCATTATTTAAAGTTTAAATATCAGTCAAACATCGGAAAGTTTTGTTAAACTTTTCAATTAAATCCTGTTTAGATGGGTCTTTGCTGATGTTGGTCATAAACTGAGATTCACAGCAGTACAAAAGGAGGTCCGCTATAAGTGGTGCACAATTGGTACCTATAGGACTTCTTATGACCTGGCGATAGAGTTACCGAAACGAATGAATATATTGTCAAGTAAAAATTCAAGTGCTGAAATCATATCAAAACAAGTCCAATTAATTGAGTTCTTTTGTTTTGTATTACTAAAATGTGTTTTAAAGGAATTAGAACATATATATTCACAATCGGATTTTTTGAATGCCCATTGAAAAAGACGTCTAAATTTTTCCTTCATTAGATTATGTGGTAATGTAGTATAGAGGATAGAGAAATCAAAACTTTCAAGGGATTCAAAAGGGGCATTACATTGTATAAGCATTCAATTTATCGAGAACTTCCAATGATTTTTTTACATACCAAAAATGATTGATGCCACTGTTTTCATATACTTTGTTACAGAAATTTATAACCAGGTTTTTAATAGCAGTCAACGTATTAGTGAGTATGAAATAAACTTTAGTAGTACAACAGTGACTAGATGACAAAATAAATCTAGATTTCGGTGGCGTTTTGTGGAGTTTAGGAACCCTGTACATTGTTGGAGCTGTTTTACTATCAGGTTTAGCCTGTAAAGATGTAGCTGTTAGATAATAGAAAAACAGGGAAACGGGGAATGTGTCAAAGAGACAACAACCCAAAGGAGAGTTCTAACAACTCAAAGCGACCACAAGTTCTTCAATGAATGGTGAGGAAATCCACACCCAACGGCAGGTCGGAGTCGGCCCCAAAATAAAGAGTAATCAAGTTCATCGAAATATATTGACATAAACATCATTCTAGACTCCTATAGACATAAAGTAAACTGACTAGAAAATTTCTTTTTGAAGCATTTCCATATAATGTTTACCACAGACTACAATAATATTATTAGCAGCCTTATCAGCTGGAATAAAAACAAATTCCTAGCCAAATTCTTTGAGTTTCTTTTGGATGCGAGAAATGGCGGGTTTATTTTTGTTGTCATGACGGAAATGTTTTTCAAAATGTTTAATTCGGAAATCTGCAATCTTCATGATAGAATTAAAGAAAGAGTTTAAAGATTTTTTTTTTGTCAACGTGTTCACGCGTACGTTTAACCAAAATTTACAATAAGTCTTAAGTGTGTCGTGTCGTGGATGATATTACGACAATCTTTCCAATTAATTTTTGGAAGGTGGTCTATATTTTGGACCTTTCTTTAAGAAATTGATATGCTCTTTGTCCTGCAAAATGTTGAGATCTCCTGTGATGACATTGGAGCTAGAAGTATAGTCGTACTAGACGTATTATAAATTGTTGCAATTTCATGAATCAGGCACAGAATCGTTGATTTTGAACGCTACTGTAATTGAAGACGTACTGCCGGCTGAGTTCTTTGTATACGTAACAAAGGATGGGAAGTTCTGTATTTTCGAAATAGGCAGGAATTTTTCTTCAACTGAATGATCATTTAGATTGCCAGCAATATTTATAAAACCTATTCATTTGTCGATGTATTTTATCTTAAGGAAATGTTTTTGATGTTTGTCTGGACGATCGATTTAAGGGAAATGCTTAAAAGGGCAGAACGTAATTATTATCGTTATAGTTTCGTATTTAGGACTAAGGTACGAAATAGTTTCGCATTCATGAAGGATATTGTTTAATTTTGTACATAATTTACTTAAAAGTTGATGTCGGTTATTGTTTTTAGAAATGTTAATTAGATCTACAACAGTGGTGTTGACAAAACGTAATCAACGTTCATTACGGTTAATTTTACGTCCATGAGATCGCTTGTTACATAGAGGTTTAGAAACAATATCCAAAATATTTACAGAAATAGTTTTAGAAATATTACCAATTAATACCCATTAATTATCATTAAAATGGAATAAAAAAAATAACAGGAAACACCTACAATGGCCGAAAAACATAGCCACATGCCACAAAGTAAACAGAAACTGCGTGAGAAAAAAAACCACAATAAAAATACAAAAGACAAACATAAACAACAATAGGAACTCGGGACAGCCGGACTTGGTACCGACACTTGCAAAAACCAGCGGTAGGGTTAAACCGGTTTATGGGTACCCAGACCTCCCCTTTCTCTGTCCCGTTTCCTTATAGTATAATAAACATACGAATAAAACCCATACAGGTAGACTACTAACTCCACGACCTAAAGGATTCTATGAATATTTCTAAATACAATCAATACCAAAGTTGAATAATAAACGGTTAACTTCGTTATGCTGTTCACGTGTTTCAAGGAGTAACTGCTCATCAGCAGCATTAAAACCGATAATATGGAAAGCCGTAAGCCAAAAGTAGTCACAAAAGAAGTACTCATTACCAAAAATATCGAAATAGGAAGCAATATTCTGATTAGAATTCAGACACTTTTGACACTAAGATCATACTCCACAAATCACATCATAATTCAAACATTAAATATATGATCTTTAAAAAGAAAAAAAAACCGCAAAATATTTTATTTCGTTTTTTTTCCTGATTTGTATATAATTTGCAATTAGATTGAAAGTACGTGAAATTGACAATCTCAAGATGTGTAAATCAATGTTAAATCACTAGAACGAATGCAAATCTTGGTCAAAGTTGAAAGAAACGAGTGCATAAATCTATAATACATGTTTTTCGTAAACGGACGCCGAACGTATATAAAAAGAATTATCCGTTCGTTATCCTTCATTTACGTTTGTCGTCTGTTCTTTATTCGGTGAATATGGTACACATACGGCAATGCCCGTGTTGTAGGGTGAAAAATTTTGAACAGGTTTAAAACGTGGAACCGACATGTACCGCATAAAATGTCCAGTGAATGTACGGTAGGTTTACGTTTTGTTCGGTTCCCATGCATGCGTTTTATCTCCGTTATTCATTCGTTACTTGTACGGTTTCATCCGTTCATGTTCGGTAGATAAATTTGATGAAACGGACCGTTACAGGAGAGATAACGGATAAACCGTTTGAGTTTCGAACTTTCAGTAGAAACTTACTAGAAGAGCACCTAATAAAACGAATTTTTAAGGGTTCTTTTTGTGGTCATCAAATATGGGGTATGCACTATTTATTTTTTAAAGTTGCTTAATATCTTATTTAATGATTTGAGGACTTATTCAATATCTGTTGATAAAGAAATTATTCGCAGAGACTTCCGATTTACACTGTGTTATACCATCCAGGCATTAATGTATTATTGTACCCCGAGTGTTAACGAGGGCTTTAAGAGGCACGTAAAAAATGTGTTATTTGAAACAACGACTGTAGAATATCGAAACAACGGCAGTACAAAAATCGAAGTCCAAAGACATGGCCGAAGCAAGGACACAGAAAACAATGACGTTAGACACAGAAAACAATGACGTTAGATAGATTCAAAGCACAGAAATAGAAATCACAACATTCAAAATAAAGGCACTCACAGTGTGAACTCCAGAGAAACTGAGAGTGACATATGGTGCTCCGGAAGGGTAAGCATGTCCTGCTCTGTTAACAGCACCAGTCAAACTGTGAATGAGTCAATCCAGGAAAATGTCAGTCGGTAGTCAAATCAGGGAAGACGTGAATCTAGCTGAAAATGTCCACTTTAATTTGGAATACTGACACATCATATCTTTTTATGATGTTATGGTGACGGCCATAGAATTTCTTGGGGGATGAAATTAAAATAGGTTGATTAAGTCCTTGACTAAGCAGCTTTTGGGACAGTGTTGTGGGATAGGTTACAAAAATCAAGGTACAGAGACATGGCAAAAACGAGAACACAGAAAAACAAAGATGAAACAAAAACACAAGACATACACAAAGTACGGAAATAAATACACAGCATTCAGAATTTAGGCACTTACAGTGTGAACTTGACGTCACCGGCCATTTTCGTGATTGGTCACGCCGTCGCAATGACAAACTAATCTTTTGCGGTGTAATTTTGGAAAAGTCTTCTTTGTTGCGCGTTGCTTATAAGTTTATCATTATTTACACCTTTATCGGTCTCAAAGCATTTAAGCATATCAAATTAAGAGTTAATATTTAGCTGCTGACATTATTCTTTCCAAAACATGAAAAATTACATATTGCTAATTTTCTTGCAATTTCATGGGTTATATGTGTTAAGCAGCATCCCCCAATCCAGATACTACAACTGGACCTCGATCTTGCTCTTCAATGGCATTTTCGCTTCGATTCGGTACTGGAGAAGGTCAACTGGAACGTGTTGTTTTCTTGTGTAAGGGACCGACCATTTAACCTGAAGGGGGGAATGGTTTTTTTTTCTGGACAGAAAATTTTTTGCACGTGTATCAACAAAATATTTTTTTTTCAAAATTAACATTATTTTTTTGGGTAGAAAGCCTCCTTCAGAATTTTTTTTTTCATCGTTTTGGCAGCCAGAATATTTTTTTACATAAAATCAGATCCAAAATATTTTTTAGAAAAGAACCATAACCCCCCTCTTCAAGTTAAATGGTCGGTCCCTAATGCTTTCGCCTTTCTATTTGCCGACATTCTTTTAAAATCAATTAAATTGTTCAAGCACTCTGTAATTATACTGTGTCAAATAAGGTGTTGTGGGGTCAAACGAAAGAAAACCAAATACACAATTATGTCTTTATAATGATCTCGATAGGTATTCTTATATGGTACCTATTTGTTTTATAATTTTGTTCTACCCATTTCCCGTACGGTACGTTTCCGTAAACAATCCGTTTTATTCAGTACTCGTCCGGGATGTTAACGTTAACAATACCTTTCATTTGAAGCTTTTCCGGTAGGGCTTTGGCGTTAGCTCGGTACGAGTTCCGTTTGTTCAGTGCCAGGACCGCGCATCTACGGTGTACTTACTGTATGTCTCCATTTTTTTTTTCTTTTTATTATTTTTTTTTTGTTTTTGTTTTTTGTTTTCAGTTTTTGTTTTTGTTTTTTTTTTTTGCATTTTCTTTTCAATTTGCAAAAACACAAAAAATATTTAACATGATTTGTCCGTTACTTATACGTTTATGCTGTACAGTGCACTGCACGAGTGGCCAACTTTGGTCTATGGTATTGAAATTACGTGATTCTAAACTTCGAAATCTGTTTCATCGCTGGACTTTTTACCAGTCAAGTGATGCAATTTCTAAATAATATCGGGCGATTGGTAGGAGGTAAATTACATACAGCTGTAGCGATGTTGAATAATGTGATATATCTAGATTTAGGCATAGACTGACAATGATTGAAAGAGCACTTTGCAAGCTGAATTTGTTTGGTGACGATCCCGAATTCATGACCACAAAAGACATGGATGTAGCGTTGTCAACATTCTTGAAAGAATTCCGTTCAAACCTGTGCTAGGGGCTGACTTGAACTTACTATGAGGTATGAGCAAAGCTCATTGTTGAAGGCCTCTGGGTAACTTCAAGATGAAGAACAACAATAAAAGCGTTGTTTCTTTTCTTGGTTCTACCATGTACTAGTATTTGTAGGGACTTTTTCTCATGTGCATTTACTCGATATCCTTTCATTGTTTATTTTTGAAAAATGCACCAAAAACATTGATCTACCTATGACCTCTTTAGGTGAAACCTACAAAGGGTAATAACTGCTGCCAAGGACAGCTATATCCGGTAATGACATTTGTGTTTAAGATTCACAATTATCACATTTACTGCATCGGCGTTTCATGACAAGCGAAGAATTCCGCACCCGACAGACAGAACCCGCTATTGGAATGCGATCAGAGAAAGACGCCCAATTACAATAGTGATATTGAACCAGCAGCATTACCGAAGCATACTTCAATGGGCTCATTATAAACAGTATTTTCCAAGAAGTGGTTTGTTGAGTGATACACCCAGGTCACTGTTACAACATACAGATGGCAGAGCAAGAGCTGACAAGCCAAATGCGAATTGAACGTTTTGCTAACCACATCCAAGAATCAATCAGATTTGATGGTGTGGTGATGTGAGCAGCTGAATTTTGATACATGTACATGATACATGTACCGATTTGGTGCATATACACAGTACTTTGACGGCACACCGATACCAGACTCAAGCTAGCGAACAATAAGCCAGCGAACAATAAGCGCAATCAAGCCAGCGAACAATAAGAAAGGGCGCCAAAATTATCACAACTAAAAACCAAAAAGATACAAACGACATAAAACATTCAAAAATAAGATAATAACTAAAAACCATAAAGACGCATAAACATAAAACGTTCTTAAATAATGATTGTTGATTCTAAATAGTCTTATAATTGATTTCTGTTTTATTTTTGAGTCAATTAATTCAATTTTTATTGTACAATCATGATATATTGTTTGAACTAATTTACAATCATTTTTGAAAGTTGAATTGAAAAAAAAAAACAAAAACAAAAACGGAAAAGATGAAAATGAAAATACTGCATAAATACGAAAACCTATTCAATCATAATATGCGATATCGAACTTTTAGTGTATTCATATAAAATACATATTTAAAATTGCATTTATTTCTTGTTGAGAAAGAGAGGTGAACACAAGTTTTAAGAAAAAGTAATTTTCAAAATTTGAAAAGACTTTAAAATTCGAACACAATTACAAGAAGCTGAAATCATTGGCGGTTCCAGAGGGGGCTTCGAGGCTTTTACCCTTCTTCTTTCCTTCATTTTTTAAAATTTCTTGAAGAATATAGGGAAAAAATGAAGAAAAAAACGCCTTTAACCCACATTTCTTTCGATAACGCCATCGGAACGCCCTTTTCGGAGTTTTAGAGTCACCATTGTCAAGGCTAAAGTGAAGATGTTACTTTTTTAATCTAAAATTATGTTTCTTAATAGTAGATTCGAAAAGGGTAATTGTATAAATTTTTAGAAATAAATAGCAATAAATATATTAATACGAATTCAGTAGTATCGGGAACAATTTCAGTGTTTTCCATGTTGTCTGTTGTTTCTCAATGACATAGAAAAGAAACAAAATACGCTTAGATATTTTTAAAACGTATTCTATTTAATGTATATATTTCAATATAGATATGCTATCAAGCGACAAACGTCGTGAACAAGTTTTTATTTCCACTTAACAAACACAAACTGTCAGGTGCACGGCACAAAATCAAAACATGGCGGTCAATAAATATTGCTATCATTTCATCGAGTAGTAATACAACCAATTATATACGCTTTTGCAAGTGCAATGTAATATGCATACTTTGAACTATTTCCTGTCTTTTCTCTTCTACAACGTTCTTACTAGATATTTTTAACCATCTTAAGCCGGAGTATGCTATCATCCAGACATTGTTAGACGGTATACCCGAAACCTTTACGGTGGGGGCCTCAGGAGGAGTCTGCAAAATAGACATATTTTACCACCCTATGAGAGAATATACCAACTTTGGGCACCTATAGCGGAAGTTACAGAAAGGGAAACATCTGGGGAATATGACACAGCATACCCAGGACTACTGTCTACCAGATGGCTAACGGACATAAAAGGCTTTGCCGTAGGGGCCTCAGGAGGAGTTAAAAAAGACATATTTTACCACCCTATGACAGAATATGCCAAGTTTGGGTACATATACCGGGAGTTACAGAAGGAGAAACATCTGGGGAATGTGAGACAGCATACCCAGGACAACTGTCTATCAGATTGCTAACGGACATAAAAAGCTTTGCCGTAGGGGCCTCAGGAGGAGTCTGCAAAATAGACATATTTTACCACCCTATGACAGAAAATACCAACTTTGGGCACCTATAGCGGGAAACATCTGGGGAATGTGAGACAGCATACACAGGACTACTGTCTATCAGATGGCCTATGGACATAAAAACTTTGCCGCAGGGGCCTCAGGAGGAGTCTGCAAAATTGCCATTTTTAACACCTATGACAGAATATGCCAAGTTTGGGCACCTATAGCGGGAGTTAAGAAGGAGAAACATCTGGAGAATGTGAGAAAGCATACCCAGGACTACTGTCTATCAGATTGCTAACGGATATAAAAAGCTTTGCCGTAGGGGCCTCAGATGGAGTCTGCAAAACCGACATATTTTACCACCCTATGACAGAATATGCCAAGTTTGGGTACATATACCGGGAGTTACAGAAAGAGCAACATCTGGGGAATGTGAGACAGCATACCCAGGACTACTGTCTATCAGATGGCCAACGGACATATAAAACTTTGCCGTAGGGGCCTCAGGAGGAGTCTGCAAATTAGACATATTTTACCACCCTATGACAGAATATACCAACTTTGGGCACCTGTAGCGGGAAACATCGGGGAATGTGAGACAGGATACCCAGGACTACTCTCTATCAGATGGCCAATGGACATAAAAAACTTTGCCAACTTTGGGCACCTATAGCGGACGTTACAGAATAGGAGTTTCAGTACGTACAAGCTAAAGTGTCCGCAGACATTGACTGCACGCCGCTGGAGGGTCGCCTGGGGCGACGGCAGGCCGTAGGCGTCGAAGTAGCCTTTGAGTCCTCCACGCTTTTGCCAGCAGGTGCTTTTGCATGCCGGGCTGGAGTTTTCGTTAAGATTCAGAATGCCGCATTCGATTGGTTGTGCTTTGGGTGATGGGCTTCGCGCTGTACTCCTCTGAATATAGGGATTATCAGAGACAAAAAAGCGTCCTGGAGCTCTACATTCGAGAGGGCCTTTTTGCAAGGAACATGCCGTTCATTCTAATTATTCTGATTTATCAAGATCCGGTAGTCGCCGAGCGTGAGGGTGCTGCCGCCGTCGGAGGATGTTGCGCTAAAAGGTCTTGGCCGAGAGTGCCACCTTGTCGACTTCTTCGTTGGCCCCACTAAATCATTAAGCAATCATCCTTGAATATCTCGATGACCTTATTCACGCCAGTAGATATGCAGGTCGAAGTAGTTGGGGGTTCAAATTCTACCTGGACGCGTGCCCAGGCCAGATATTCTTGCAGAAGTCTGCGGTCTGGATCGTAAGGCCAAATTGTCGGTGTCAGTGAAGAGCAGCCGGGCATTGTTGCCGTATATCTTCGGTACGAATCCGTAGTGGAAGTCGTACATCTAAATCTTTGAGGTATCAAAGATAACATCTCCCAGATATACGGGCTCTATGCATGTGCATCGCCACCAAGATCTCGGTGAAGACCACTCTACGATTAATGTTTGTCTTGGTACCAACCTCCAGCGCCTGCTTCTCTGTGGTCACGGGCTTAAAATCGAACTGCTTCCGGATATTCTTCATCGTCTAGCCGAAGACAGAATACTATTTGGTCTTGGTCGCGACTCGAAGACAACTATTCAACTGCTTAAGTTCTAAGCCAGGATGACTAGTGGATTGGGCAAGGACCGGATCAATTCGATGAACCGCATCTCTAGGTCTCCCAACTTCTTGGAGAAGCTATTATATTTTTCATGGTTGTTCGGGATACAATTAATCTTACCTGCAGCGCTTAAGCTCAGCTCCTTGACGAATAGGAGGGCGTCGTATCCTGTGAAATTGTTGAAGACGATTTGGACGAATCTGGAAAAAATTGAGCAGCGCAGCGATACTTTCTGGTGAGATGATCGTGGTCGAGAACCTTATCCCCGTGGAGTGCTCCACCGCAGATGTGGCACTCCTCGCTGCAGTTGAAGCTCTCCTTATCCTCTGCGGTCACCACAATATCTTTCTTTCCTCATTTGAGATGGCAGCCACTTCCTTCTCTATGCGCTTCAAGGGCTTCATGGTCGCATCAGGTCCCTGGTAAAGCAAAAGCTCTTTGCAGTCACCACGGACGTACTTATTTAGTAGCATAATCCTGATGGCGTTTAGTGCTGATACTGCTTGGTGTAGGCCTGAGACAGGTTGGGCTTACAGGTATCGATCTTTCTGGTAAGGATCCGAAGTCAGCATAGAACACGTGTGGGACCCTAATGACGCAGCTGAAATTATCGAACCTCACGATGGTGCCTTCCTTGGGCATTACAATTTTGACTGACTTTGTCTGTCCACAATATTCCACTTGGTCGTCCAGAATTTACTGCTTTGCAATGTGGCACTGGCCCCTGCGACAGAAGAAGTGCTCATGGTCCGTGGGCTGGAAACACTTTCGGTGCACACCCCCCCCCCCTTTCCGAACCAGACCGATTTTTGCAGTCCTTTCATGTCCCCTCTCCAAAATAAAGCATGCTAACACGAATATAACCTGCACGCTTAGACAGTATAGGGCCACTTTTATAGTACACCACGAAACATTCTTGTATTTTCGTTTTAACCTAAATTTTATCTTTTAAGTTCCATAATTTTCTTTAGATAAGTCATATGTTCTAAAATTTGGTACTATATTTAGGCTAATTTAATAACCATAACAATGAAGATAAGTTTGGGCATTTTACGTCTGTCTTGATCTGGGGATACAAAAAAATAACCCCGCCCCTGCAAAAAAAAATGCGAAAATGACGATTTTTAGCCTGTCAATTCCTTTCAGTTAAAAAAAGACTTCGTCATTGCCTAACTTATTAGTTGTGTTACAATATTTTAAAGAAATTAAGAAATTGAAGATCATTAAAGTCCATAAAATTTTGATTTTCGATATAAAAATTTTTAAAAAGTGAAATTTTCGGAATTTTAATATTTTCACAATCTCGACTTTCTGACTTTATGGAGGTAAAACCCTGATTAAATTTCTAATAATTAAGGTCCTTATTGTATTTCTTCTGATTATTAAGGTCATTCACCACAGTGAAAGAACTTACTGTAATCCTTCGGATTATTTTTTTATTCTTTTTCTTCCGCCGCAACCACTGTAAAAAACTACGCGACATATTAGTTCGACTCTTGGTGTGATTAATCGACATCACTGCACGACTTCAAAACTCAGTCAAGCATATCGATCTATTTTTAGAAACGGAGTTATCTCCCCGATCTCCTCTGAAACCATAACCGATATCAAAATTTTGAATTGGGGAAAATGTTTGATTCATCCTTAGGAGGATTTGTCATGCAAAAAAAAAGATTTGGGTTGCAACCCCGTTTACGCGTTTTTGACCCTTAAATATGCAAATTTTTCAAAGTTATCGGATTTCCACCAAATTTGGTTTCCAGGTAGCTTTCATGGTCCTGATTACAAATCTGGGGTCAAAAAAAATTGTTCATCCGCCATTTTCAAAATGGCCGCTATTCAGATTTTTGTTTTATTAATATCTCGAAACGATAAAAAATTACTGAAAACATTATATTGGAAAAATATTCCTCTCATTGAGATCTACATTTGATACATTTACATGAAAACTCTACGACTAACCGTTTTTGAGTTATAGCCCTTGACGCGTTTCTGTAAATCGGTTTTTGCGAATAACTTTTAAACGCTCACAGATAATATAGTAAACATATATATCTAAAGTGATCAGTGCGAAGAGACTTTCAATTTGAGTACCAGGTTGAAGGTCATCGGTGACCTTTGACCGTGATCTTTGACCTTGTTAGCGGATAAACTCGGAAACCGTAACAAATAGCTGATTAAATGTAATGGGGAAATGTTCATCTTCACGGGACGCAACTTTCATACATTTGGTCCAAAGAGATTCGACGACTCTTTGTATGAGTTATTGCCCTTTCGAAGATTTTGAGTTACCATTATTTCTAAATACTCCCAAACGATAAGTGGTAGAGACCTGAAACCTTCACCAATGTTCATGACAAGACTTGACCTTTAAAATGATGTCAAGGTCAAAGGTGAATTTTGACCTTGACCTTCGACCTTGAACTTTGTTAGTGAATAAACTTGGAACCCGTTATAGATAGCTGATTAAATATATTTAAGAAAATGTTAGTCTTATTAAGCTTCTACATTTGGTACATTGGGTCCAAAATAATTAGACCACTGGTTTTGGACCTAGGGCCCAAAAACTGTTTTTCGGGGTCCGACTTTAGGTTTTTTGCTTACATCTTAAAAACTATTAAGGATACAAAGAAACTATAAGAACAAAATTTGTTCAGTTAAACATGGCCGAAAAAATGGGGTCAAGGTCAAAAGGTCAAGGTCCCTAGCAACAACGTTTTTTGTCATAAAAGTCCTTAGCAACCATAGGCAAAAAGTTTTATAATGTTGTAAAGAGGAAATAAATGACATTGCCAGCCGGAAATGACTTTCTTGTCCTTAGCAACAAACTAATTTTTCGAAAAAGCCCTAAGAAATTGTTGAGCGAAAGACTTACAAAGGTAAGAACTTTTGTTTACATCACATTTTTGACTGATATAGACAACAAAATCAAACTCAAACATTTCATCGCGGTGAAAACTGGTGAAAGACTTTGCAATTGTTCTCTTAACAATTGACTTTTTGATTAAAGTCTTTCCCACTACAGTGGAAAGACCTTATTGTATTTTGTTTGATTATTATTTTTCTTCTTTTTTTTTCTTCAGCCATCAATGTTGTCAAAGTGCTTTGACCAATCGTAACCAAACTTGGTACACTTAACATGGATTGCCCTGGCTCGACTCAGGTCACCCTGTGAACCAATTCTATTTTTAGTAACAGAGTTATCTCCCCGAATACGTTATCTTGTTTTCATGTTTGTTCATAAACCGTAACAGATATAAAAAAAAATGAGGTGAGAAAAATATTGTATTCATCCTCAGGATGATTTGTCACGCAAAAATTTGTTTTTGGGGTCGCGACCCCGCTTATGCGTTTTTGACCCCGAGAAATGTCGATTTCTCAAAGCTGTCGGATTTAGATGAAATTTAGTTTCCAGGTAGCTTCATGGTCTTTATTACAAATATGGGGTCAAAAAAAATTTTTCCCCGCCATTTTTCAAAGTGACCGCCATTCGAAATTTTGTTGTCGCGATATCTCGGAAACGATAAAAAATTTTTGAAAACATTGTGTTGCAAAAATACTCCTCTCATCAAGATCTACATTTATAGTTGGCCAAAAAAAAAAATTTCGTCAGCCATTTTCAAAAAGGCGGCTATTTGAAATTTTTTTATGGCGATATCTCGGAAACGAAAAAAAAATTATGAAAACATTGTGTAGCAAAAATACTCCTCTCATCAAGATCTACATTTATAGTTGGCCAAAAAACAATTTTTTCGTCGGTCATTTTTAAAATGGCGGCTATTTGAAATTTTGTTATCGCGATATTTCGGAAACGATAAAAAAATTTATGAAAACATTGCGTTGCAAAAATACTTCTCTCATAAGGATCTTTGTTTCATTCAATTGAACGAAAACTGCGACGAACTGTTTTTGAGTTGTAGCCCTTGATGTGTTTTCATGTACTGGGAAAGACCTTGCAATTTTTCTCTGAACAATTGTCGTTTTAATTATTAGTTTTATTCTTTCTTTTTTTCGCGGGGTCTTCCGGAAAAGTGTCGCGACATATCAATTCGATACTTGGTAGTATTAATCGACTAAGTGAGGGGTCGAAGCCACTGACCCTGTGAAACCGATCTATTTTTAGTAACGGAGTTATCTCCCCCAAGACCGAAAACCTTGTTATTATGTTTGCTTAAAAACCGTAATCGATATCAAAATTCTCAGTTGGGGAAAATGTTGCAGTCATCCTAAGGATAATGTTTCATGCAAAAAAAAAAATTGGGGGTAGCGACCCTGGTTACGCGTTTTTGACCCCTGAATATGCAAATTTTTCAAAGCTACCGGATTTCGATGAAATTTTATTTCCAGGTAGCTTACATAATCCTGATTACAAATCTAAGGTCAAAAAAATTTTTTGTCCGCCATTTTCAAAATGGCAGCCATTCAAAATATTGATATCGCGATATCTCGGAAACGATAAAAAATTTATGAAAACATTGTGTTGTAAAAATATTCCTCTCTTTAAGATCTTCAATTATGGTTGGTCAAAAAAAATTTCGGTGGCCATTTTGAAAATGGCCGCATTTCGAAATTTTTTTATCTCGATATCTCGGAAACGATAAACAATTTATGAAATTATTGTGTTGCGAAAATACTCCTCTCTTAAAGATCTTCATTTATGGTTGGTAAAAAAAAAATTTTGTCGGCCATTTTGAAAATGGCCGCCATTCGAAATTTTGTTGTCACGATATCTTGGAAACGATAAAATATTCATGAAAACATTTTGTAGCAGAAATACTCCTCTCATTAAGATCTTTATTTATGGCTGGTCAAAAAAAAATTTCGTCCGCCATTTTCAAAATGGTTGCCATGCGAAAATTTGTTATCGCAATATATCTCGGAAACTATAGAATATTTATTAAAACATTATGTTGTAAAAATACTCCTCTCTTTTAGATCTTCATTCATGGCAGGTAAAAAAAAATTCGTCAGCCATTTTCAAAATGGCCGCCATTCGAAAATTTATTATCGCAATATCTCTGAAACAATAGAAAATTTGTGAAAACATTATGTTGCAAAAATACTCCTCTCATTAAGACCTTCATTTATGGCTGGTCAAAAAAATATTTTCTTCCACCATTTTCAAAATGGCCGCCATTGGAGTTTTGTTATTGCGATATTTCGGAAACTATTAAAGATACAAAGAAACTATAAGAAGATAAAATTTCAGTTCAGTATGGCAGACAAAATGGGGTCAAGTCCAAAGGTCAAGGTCCTTAGCAACAACGTTATTTGCCATAAAAGTCCTAAGCAACCATATGCAAAAAGTTTTGTAATGTTGTTCAGAGCAAATCAATGACATTGTCATCCGGAAGTGACTTTCCTGTCCCTAGCAACAAGCTATTTGTTTTCAAAAAAGTCCTTAGCAACCATTCAGTAAAAAACTAATAAAGGTCAGAATTTTAGTTAACATCACATTTATTTTACCGAAATAGAAAACAAAATCAAACTCTAACATATACTCATGGTGAAAACTGGTGAAAGACCTTGCAATTGTTCTCTGAACAATTGACTTTTTAATTGTCAATGTAATACTGATCTACGATATGTTAGCAAGAAATTGTTTGAAGAAAATTAAGTTTCAGACTTATTGTAGGTTCATAAACGTCAAAATTAGCACCCTTCCCAATAGAAATTAATGGATTTTTTTAAATTTCAGGCTCTAAATGATACAAAGATTATGTTTAACGCGAGTTCTAGTGTGTATTTCACTATAGCTGACATGCAAAGGACCATTTAGATTTATAACTTTACAGAGGTCTCGTTTTGGTCACTCTGCTGGAAATTGTATGCAAAATGGGATTTTCCTTTTTTCAAAATTTCTGCTGTTTTGACTTTGAGATATAAATACTTCAGTAAATTGAAATATAACTTGAAAATATTGATTGAATATTGTTTCATTATATGTACGATATTACATGGCATACTTTTAATTTTTAGACTTGCTACAGTATCATTAATTGCACACATGTTAGCCCTACCCATAAATAGTCAACACAATTCATATAATTTCATTCAGCTTGAAAATCTTTAGCATTGCATAAAAGTGGATAACATATCATTTTCAAAACCAGAAATACACAGAGACTCCCATTTATCACTAATAAAGACATTGCGTGTGGTTTATATTCATGCAAAATGGGAATGATCAGAATTTCAGTTTTTTAAGGTTTTTATCATTTCAAAATAAGACAACGAAAATATGTCTCTGATAAAGTAAAAATAATGATTATTTTGTAATTTTCCGTTAATATTTCATCATCTAAGATGTAATTTTAAAGAAATCATTTGTTAATTGTCACCAAAAGAATCTAAAACTTTTCATTTTATCTGACGAATACTTTTGAAATAAGGCATTAGCATGTTCAACATTACATGCAAACTATCATTTTATTTGTTTTTTTATATAGCTACAAAATAATTCTAATGGGTCTTTTCAATTTTTCACTTTAAGTGCAAACAAATCCATTTTGTTACAGAAATGATGAGTTTTCGGATTCTAGAATGCAATATTTTTTTGTGATAAGATGACAAATATTTTTGTGTGCTGCAGACATTGTCCAACTTTAGCAGACATGTACAAGAAATATAGTGACATTGTTTTTGAAAGTAATTAGATAAATGTCATGTTTACACATTCAGAATTCAAGAAGATGACAAGATCAATAAACAAAATCTGTTACAAAATTTGGTGTAAAAGTAGTAAGAAGTGTATCTATCGATGTAAGGATATATTGTTTTGCCCTGTATTTCAATTTTAATAGATAATTTATGTGTTTAGGTCATTACTGCAGTATTGCGTGCGCGTGAACAATGCAATGAAGACAGAAAATATTCACCGATATTTTTGCTGCTTTCTGTTGAGTAAAAAATGGGCAGTGGGTTCGTGGTTCTAACAAGTAAACGGAAAACAGGAACAAAGTCTTGAAAAGAGGGCATGGCGCAGGAGGGCAGTTCTATTTAAATATTGAAGACGCTACTGGGTGGGGGTGAAATATCCAACTGATGTTTCTTGTACATTTATCAAGTATTCTTACACGTTGTACACAATAACATTACAAATTTTCAGATGTTTGAGGAATACAATAAATAAAATGAACTATTAGTGTAAATAAATTCTGAAATGTTGTAGATGTACAAAATTGCCATACTCTGTCATAGGGTGGTAAAATATGTCTCTTTTGCAGACTCCTCCTGAGGCAACTACGGCAAAGCTTTTTATGTCCGTTGACCATCGGATAGACAGTAGTCCTAGGTATGCTGTCTCACATTGCCCAGATGTTTCCCTCTCTGTAACTTCCCCTATAGGAGACCAAAGTTGGCATACTCTGTCCCAGGGTCGTTAAATATGTCTACTTTGCAGACTCCTTCTGAGGCCCCTACGGCAAAGCTTTTTATTTCCGTTGGATATCTGATAGATAGTAGTAATGGGTATGCTGTCTCACATTTTCCAGATGTTTCCCTTTCTGTAAATTCCGCTACAGGTGCCATAAAATTGGCATATTCTGTCATATGGAGGTAAAAAACGTCTATTTTGCAGACTCCCCTAGAAGCCCTACGGCAAAGCTGTCTATGTCCGTTGGTCATCTGATAGACAGTAGTCCTGGGTATGCAGTCTCACATTCCCTAGATGTTTTCCTACCTGTAACTTCCGCTACAGGTGCCTTAACTTGGCATATTCTGTCATAGGGTGGTAAAATATGTCTATTTTAAGACTCCTCCTGAGGCCCCTACGGCAAAGCTTTTTATTTCTGTTGGCCATCTGATAGACAGTAGTCCTGGTGTATGCTGTCTTACATTCCCCAGATGTTTCCGTTTCTGTAACTTCCGCTATAGGTGCCCAAAATTGGTATATTCTGTCATAGGGTAGTAAAATATGTCTATTTTACAGACTCCTCTTGAGGCTCCTACGGCAAAGCTTTTTATGTCCATTAGCAATCTGATAGACAGTAGTCCTGGGTATGCTGTCTCACATTTCCCAGATGTTTCTCTTTCTGTAACTCCCGCTATAGGTGCCCAAAGTTGGTATATTCTGTCATAGGGTGGTAAAATATGTCGGTTTTGCAGAGTCCTCCTGAGGCCCTACGGCAAAACGTTTTATGTCCGTTGGCCATCTGATAGACAGTAGTCCTGGGTATGCTTTCTTACATTCCCCAGATGTTTCTCTTTCTGTAACTCACGCTATAGGTGCCCAAAGTTGGCATATTCTATCATAGGGTGGTAAAAAATGTCAATTTTGCAGAGTCCTCCTGAGGCCCTTACGTCAAAGCTTTTTATGTCCGTAAGCCATCTGATAGACAGTAGTCCTGGGTATGCTGTCTCACATTCCCCAGATGTTTCCCTTTCTGTAACTTCCGCTATTGGTGCCCAAAGTTGGTATATTCTGTGATAGGGTGGCAAAATATGTCTATTTTGAAGACTCCTCCTGAGGCCCCTACAGCAGAGTTTTTTATGTCCTTTGGCCATCTGATAGACAGTAGTCCTGGGTATGCTGTCTCACATTCCCAAGATGTTTCCCTTTCTTTAATTTCCGCTATAGGTGCCCAAAGGTGGTATATTCTGTCATAGGGTGGTAAAATATGTCTATTTTGCAGACTCCTCTTGAGGCCCCTACGTCAAAGCTTTTTATGTGCGTTGGCCATCTGATAGACAGTAGTCCTGGGTATGCTGTCTCACATTCCCCAGATGTTTCTCTTTCTGTAACTTCCGCTATAGGTGCCCAAAGTTGGTATATTCTGTCATAGGGTGGTAAAATATGTCTATTTTGCAGAGTCCTCCTGAGGCCCCTACATTGTACAGCAAAGCTTTCAGGCATGCCATCTAACAATGTCTGGATGATAGCATACACCGGCTTATGATGGTTAAAAATATCTAGTAAGAACGTTGTAGAAGAGCTTTTATGTGGGGAAAAGAAAGGAATTACTTAAAGTAAGTATATTACAATGCACTTGCAAAAGCGTATATAATTGGTTGTATTACTACTCGAAGAAAAATAGCAATATTTATTGACAGACATGTTTTGACGTCGTACACCTGAGATTTTGTGCGTGCACTGACAGTTTGTGTTTGTTAAGTGGAAATAAAAACTTGTTCACGACGCTTGTCGGTTGATAACATATTTATATTGGAATATTTTACGAAAGGACATGGAGTAAATGAACATGAGACCATAACACATATGTTAACTCCAACTGCAATAATTTAATGAGCTGTATGGCCATTTCGGAAATTTATTCCTCATCAGCAGCACTAGAATCCAAACAAAGGAAATCCACAATATACATTAAATAGAATACGTTTTAACTAAGATGAACTTCCCGAGTTATCTTCCGAAAAATATCTAAGCGTATTTTGTTTCTTTTCTATGTCATTGAGAAACAACAGACAACATGGAAAACACTGAAATTGTTTCCCATACTACTGAATTCGTATAAATATATTTATTGCTCTTTATTTCTAAAAACAATTATACAATTACCCTTTACGAATCTACTAATTAGAAACATAATTTTAGATTAAAAAAGTAACATCTTCACTTTAGCCTTGACAATAGTGACTTTAAAACTCCAAAAAGGGCGTTCCGATGGCGTTCTAGTCGTTTTTTTTTCTTTTATTTTCCCTATATTCTGCAAGAAATTTTAAAAAAGAAAAAAAAAAGAATGGTAAAAGCCTCGAAGCCCCCCCCCCCCCCCCCCNAAAAAAGAAGGGTAAAGGCCTCGAAGCCCCCTCTGGAAGCGCCAATGATTTCAGCTTCTTGTAATTGTGTTCGAATTTAAAAGTCTTTTCAAAAATTTGAAAATTACTTTTTCTAAAAACTTGTGTTCGCCTCTCTTTCTCAACAAGAAATAAATGCAACATTTAAATATGTATGTTATGTGAATACACTAAAAGTTCGATATCGCATAATATGATTGAATAGGTTTCCGTATTTATGCATTATCTTCATTTTCATCTTTTTCGTTTTTTTTCAATTCAACTTTCAAAAATGATTGTAAATTAGTTCAAACAATCTGGTATGATTGTACAATAAAAATTAAATCATATTGACTCAAAAATAAAACAGTATCAATTATAAGACTATTTAGAATCAACAATCATTATTTAAGAACGTTTTATGTTTATGCGTCTTTTTGGTTTTTAGTTGTTATCTTATTTGTGAATGTTTCATGTCGTATGTATCTTTTCGGTTTTTAGTTGTGATCATTTTGGCGCCCTTTCTTATTGTTCGCTACCTTATTGTTCGCTGGCTTGATTGGGCTTATTGTTCGCTAGCTTTAGTCTGGTCACACCGATACTGTGATAAAAACCTGCAAGAACGCGTTCTTCTTATTCTGTAGACTCACGCGAGAATGTTTTTACAAGACACCTCTGGGCCACATACAGCACGAATAACAATTGCTTAAATACAGACCTATAAAATTCCGGTACTTTCCTGATCAGCCAAGTCACCACATTCGCACCCCACATAAAATCTTTGGGGCGAATTTGATATACGCGAAAGATGACGACAGCCGGCATTGCAATCGTTACAATAGTTTGAGGTTGCCTTGCAGGGTTAGTGGACCAGCATTCCACAGCAAGTTGTCCGGAATCTTTGACGCTGCCAGGGAGTTATTGATGCTTGAGTAAGGAACAAGAGATATTTAGTGTTGACCTTGACCTGTGGTTTAAAATAAATCTTTGATTTTACTTCAAATGAATTTAAAATAAAATACCTTAAAACGTTTCACTAATTTTTGATTTTATAATTTGATAAAAAATATGCATTTTTCTTTTTGACCAGTGTAACCTCTTATTATTTATACGAAATAATACCAAGATGAATTTACCTCGCGAAATATCCCGGGGAAATATCATATCGATTGCCCACTGGTCCGTCAATAGACAAAAGGGCAAACAAGTGTAAACATCATTTGAAAAACCCATTTAACATTTTTATCCCTTTTAAGTTGGTTGACAAACAATTATACCACAAGAATTGAAATGATGTCCAGCAAGAGATTCAGTGCCACTTTAGTTATCTAATTACATGTCCAGGAAAAATGAATGTTGTAAAAAATATTCGAGATAAATCTTTCGTTTTTAACAACAAATGAGGTCAGACAAGAGAATTTAAAAGACAAATGAATGACTAGTGCCAACTTGGATTTGATCAAATTATGTGAAAGGGTTGTAAAAAGTGTAGATAAAAACCGCAATTGTCAACAGATTAACTGTTTTTTTATTGACTGTAATTAAACCCAGTACCAGTACTTCGGTGCTGTCTCGTAAACCGATTTTATCTTGAAACTTGCAATATCTCAATTTAAGTAAAGGATGAGTGGCAGTAAGACCCATTTTTGGCCCAAGATTTACCATGAAACTAAAATTATACAAACAGACGTCTTATGTTCCTGAAACATTGAACAAATATAGGGCTTTATGAAAATGATAAAGCTTTTTTCCATATCAGTTTGATTCTCATGATAATCAGTTAACTCAAAAGCTATATTTTTGGAAATAGTCAGAATTTCATAGATATTTGCTGTGTTTTGCACATTTTTGTGCTTTGAAAAATATGGGCACATCTGAATAACAACTTCATATTTAGTCAAAATGTGTAAACTGGTGAAATACATCATTTCTGAAAGTTTGAAGTTGTTGATTGCATGTGCCCCATGTTCACTTAAAGAAAATTTGCTTTGAGAACATTCAAAATTGCAGATTTTCTGATTTTCTTTCAAAAAGACGGCTCCTTGTGATGTCACAATAACGTCAAAATGAAAGGAATTCGTATTATTATATGTTTTCTTTGTAGCCAGATGTAATAGTTAATATTTCCCATAAATATCACACTATTTTAAACAACTTGATTTTTTTGGGCCAAATATGGGTCTTATTGCCACTCATCCTTTTGTTTAAAACTAAGGAGTATCTATCCCTTGCATAGCTCTGCCCTTAGCTTAATTTTGGCGCTTCTATTTTGATCTTATTGGTGATTTGTTCCCTATCAGTCTTTACACATATTTCGGTATATGGATTTCCAATATTTTTATTTTATCTGCACTGATGAGACATAAGTTGTCGAAATGCGCATATGCAGAAACCAAATTAACAGCAACTTCGGTATTATGTTATGTATCTACAATTTCAATAGAATTTTCTACACTCCAAAAATAATTTGCATCTGAGTTTTGTTATTTATTTTTTTTTGCAGTATTTTATTACTCACTCCATGATACAAGTAAGTGCAATTTACTGTTCAATAGATGGATAATGCAGTGATATAACAACTGCTCGAGACCGAATTAAAACGATGTTTGTATGGAATTTTCTGAAGCTAGATACCCGGTTCAAAGTAGAGGTGTGATCTTCACGTGTAAAATTGAGCATTTTTGTAACCTTGTAATGTTGTTTGATAGACATTTTGTCATTACAATTCACAATTAATAAGTAGGAAAGTGCTTGACTTTGCCAGTAATATTGTTTTCAAATGACAACAATCAGATCTCTTAATGATAATTCTGCTCATAAACAGCTAAGGAAGTGGCTCGACATAATATTTAAAATTGGTAATAATTTTATCTATGAACATATTAAAAGAGTTTTTTTTGCACTTTCTAGTTTACACCATTTTACACATTAATTAGGAATTGTCTTTAATAATATAAAAAGACGCTTCCCAGCTTATTTTGGAAGGTTGGCGATTATTTGACCATGTTCTAAAGAATCGTCCTGCTTCCTCATCTACAATGATATCCAAGTTTCCCGTTAATATATGTTCACAAGTGTCATTGCGATAGGGCGAAGTGGACCAGTCAATCAGAAGCATAAATAAAAAAATGAATGAATTATTTTTGACAGTCCATGGTTTTACGGTATTTATGCACTACTTTCTAATGCAACCAAACGAATATGTTGTGCATGTTGATTGGTAAAGACGAATACTTTGTGAATGTTGATTCCGTTGATAATTATTAAGTTTTTTTTCACATCTGCATATTATAGTTTAAGTTTGACTTCAGCCTTATGTTTTACTATAACTACTATCGATTCTCAGAAAAAATGCAATTGAAATTTGATAAAACAAAAACATAACAAAAACAAAACCAAACAAAGCAAAAAAAAATCATACTAATTAAAACTTGTTTTCCAATACAAAAAACTAAGAGAGTGCTTTCCTGTCGGAAGTATGTTATGTGATATTAATATATACTACTCAACAAAAGAAACGATACACAGTAAATATTTTAAATCTTTTTGTATTTCGCAATTAAAAGTTTTTTTTTATTTAAGTGTTTTAATGCATTCAACACCAAAACGCATTTGTTTATTCCATTTTTAAATCGATTCCCAGACGGATACGATGGAAATCCGGAATGGTAGTTTTTCGCCCGATAATCAAGTTCGCCGTTAACTGATGGGTGATTTAAATTGTTTGATGTCAATAATTCGGACACTTTATCATGTTAACAATTTGCCATCTTAAAAAGTGGAAAACAATGTCTCATTTCGATGGCCCGTTCAATCCAAAGTCAACGTGGACAATTACTTAGCGCGGTCAGACCGTCGATCTTGATTTTTGCCCTCGCAATTCGCTGCTATGTGAAAAGAAGAACAAACTACAGACTATTAATTAATCTAATGCAAACATGCTCATCAAGTGATAAATCACGTTGCAGCAGGTCGCGTGAGACGTCGCAACGTCAAGATCACGTATTACGCGGTGTACAATTTTGTGAACGGCAGTTAAAAACAGTAGATCGGCCGAGGGAATCATGGTCGACTTAGCAACAGGGGTATGAAGTCAACCGGTTCAAAAATGTAATGGTTTCGTAAAAACACTATGTTGACATACTCACTATTCACGTTTGCAAACAGAAATTCCGGAAAATGACCTTGACCGTGACCGGAGATGGTTCTGAAATTGAGAGACATGTTTTGGCATAATGCAGAAAAACTGTTTGTCTGCGGNGGGGGGGGGGGGGGGGGGGGGGGGTAAGTTCTATATGTAGAGGTACGGGACGTGCGGCAAATTCGGGGTAGAATTTCCAGAAAGACTTTTGAGAATTCGGGTCTATATTTTAGCAATTTCTTGAGATTTCGGGTTTAATGTCTTGTTGTTTGGAGATTTCGGGTATCAAATTTTGTTTACCTGGCCAATATAAACAAAGTGAAAGGATAAATTGATTTGCTACATTTCTGATGTAATGTCACTTTAAATTAGGCATTGATCTTTTGATTACCACATCCCCTGTGGATAAATTCGGGTCATTATTTTAGTCTCTTTAGATAAACTCGGGTCTCAAATTTGGCCTGACCTGGATAATTTCGGGTAGGGGTTTTGAACCTAAAGACACACCCCCGTCATTTTATAGTCAAGTTACCCCCCCCCCCGGGATCTGCGGGTAGTGGTTTCTGCTAAAATGTAAAATATTATTTTTTATAACATATGTGTACCGTTTCTTTTTTTGAGTAGTATATGTAAGTTATATAAAAAGTGTGGGTACCATATAGAGCTTTATCATCCTTCCCCATGGTTATATAAGCCTGCAGAGCCTTTCCGAAAAAGGCATATCCGGTTAACCCAGATATATCAGAGTTTGACCTGGATATATTAAGCGTTTCAAAGGCAATAACTTTTTTCAAGTTTTCACACGAAATCAAACGAATAAAAATAAACATCTATTGCATTTGCTCTTTCCCATTATGTATTTAAAACAGAATCCTGATTACACAAATAGATAAACTAGACGTCAGAAAAATTGTAGAAACTGAGTCGTTGATATATTCTGTTTTCAAATTATGACGTCATAAAAGCTCCAAGGAACGATAGAATGACGAAACAACCAAACTTTGCTGCAACAATCAAAATCAAAATTAAGCCGGTCAAAATATTCATCCAGTTACAAATCATTTGACAATAAAATGAAAAAAAACAAAAAAAACTACAAACCCCGTTTTTGAAGCTAAAAATTGCTAAAAGGGCAAGAATTACATATATGTCGAGTTTCCCCGGAATTTTGGGAGAATTTGAAACCTCAGTTCAATAATAACAAATCATAACAACGAGATAAAGGACGATAAACAAGTTGTCGTGCTTTTGACAGCTGATGTATATTCTTGCCAGAATATGAAGCTTTGGGATCGTTCGCTACGCTCACTCGCCCCTGTTCTTCATATTCTAGCTCACGGGATGATATTTTACGATATATACGATATATACCCATCAAGAGCGCGATAACATATATGTATCATCTGGTATCATAAAAAATCTCAAGAACACGTATTTATCCTTTAACGCATTAAAAAAAATAGCTTTTGATATTTTTATAGATCTGTACGTGTCACAGGATTTCCAAGAATTGACCGAGCCCAATTTCCTGATTACACTGCTCACGCCATCTCTGTTAGAGACCAAAGGGATGTAAAATAGAGTTAACCACAAATTTATTTTGAGAAGTAATGTGACAATTTAGTATATTAATTAACTGAAATTTGAACAAGTCTCCGGTGGTCTAGTAGTAGCGTGTCAGACTTTGAACCCCTTCAACCTTGACAGAAGGGGTTCGAATCCCACTGGAAACAACAAAAAATTTAATATTCAATATTAAAAGACTAAGACTGTGGATTTGGATTGATAAAAAGATAGAATTAGAGGAATGTATTCGAAACGAAAACTATATCTCAGCGTCCTGAGGCCCATCATGGGTTTCTTGATTACCTGATTATCAGGGCATTTTTTAATGATTATTTGATTACGAGGGCATTTATTTAATGATTATTTTGATTATTAGCTTGCATTTTTATATACTTTTTGATTACCAAGGTAAAAATTTAATGATTATTTGATTACCAAGGCAAAAATTTAATGATTATTTGATTCCTTTGACCACCATGAGGACCCTCCGTCCTGACATAATTTGTTCCAGGGGTCATGCTTATAATACTAAATTATTGACCCAGCCTGACTATCCTCACAGATAATTTTTCCTAATTGAAAAAGTTTGAGTTACCATTGTCAGCTGAGAGTAGATTAAGTGATGCATATATTTTCTGTCTTTACATGTTTAATATAACATAATCTTGTCAAATTATTTTTATGAAATTAAGGTATCAACTTAATAAAATACCATCATGTAGTATTATCTCTGATTAAAGTGTCGTATGTAGCAATGACGATAAAAATGTTTAGGTGTAACTATTAACTGACAACTTCAATTAACATAAGAAAGAAAATTCGTCTGTTGGCTTTTAAATTTTACCTGTTTAGGCTGTTATCAGTAAAAATACTATTTTTAGTAACAATTTTAATTAGCAAATATCTCATTTACAGTTTGACTAATTAACACATAAAAGTACATGGACATAGATCAAATGGAAACTGATATATCCTGAAAATTTGGACATCGTGAGTGCAGTGGTTTTTGCAAACAAGCGAACACAAATTTTGTGACGGAACCCACGAGTGAAAACAATATATCTCCCACCTCTCTGAGGCGGGGAGCTATAAAAATACATCACAGGCAGATGATTCAAGCGAAAATGAATTTTTTTAAACAAATTTTGTTCCAATGAAGTACCCAAAACTTATCTTCTGCATATGGCCATTTAGACAACAAATGTCTTATCAGTGCAGATTATATCAAAACAACTGGAAACCCAAGGAAAGCGAAAAATGGCTAAGTGTTATTTTTCAAAAAATTGAATTCATTTTTTTGAAAATGACACTTAGACATTTGTAAGTCTCGTAGACTTTTCTATAGCTTCCACTTTGCTTTCAACTGTTTTTATTACAACTTTAGCTATTTGGAAACCCAAAGTAAACAAATTTCTTTCGTTAGAATAGAAAAAAGAAGAGAAACGGGGAATGTGTCAAAGAGACAACGACCCAAAGGGGAGAAATAATATCTCAAAGCCACCATAAGATCTTCAATGAACGGTGAGAAAACCCCAAACCCAACGGCAGGTCGGAGTCGGCCCCTGAATAAAGAGTAATCAATATACATTCACGTTTCCTGAGGCTGATTCCAAATTTCTTGAATCTTTCAAAAAGTAGTGTTCTTTGGAAAATACTTTAAACGTGATAACTGAAAACTGTTATTGTACTGAGCCGGACTTAGCGAACATAACCTAGTTCGTGGCCCAATTCAAAATATAAACCAAGTGTGGATCTACTATTTTAATTAGCCGGTGAACAAATTGATGTGGTCACGAACAAAATGGTAAAAACCTGAAAAATACAATATAAAACAATCATAAATTATGTGTCCAAAATAACCAGGATTTAATGTCAATTTATGCTACCGTAATTATGAATAAAATTTCAACATATTTAAATACACAATAATTTGCATAAATAAACACAAATTAATACGACATGTGTCTGTGTAATATCCTACATAAGGTTCCGTTATATTCACGGATAAATACAGTTGAGATGGCTGTAACACGCAGAATATATTTTCCATAATTTCTTCTGGATGTATTTAAATGTCGCTAATTGCTTGTCATACATTCTATTTATTATGAATTATGCAACTGAATAACGGTTTTTATTTTCCTCTTCTAGACGGAACTATCATATAAAAATTTTGAAATCCTGTGATGAAAAATAGATTAATGTTCATCCAAATATAATGAAAATATAATGTAACACTCACACTGTTATTGAACTAGGCTCAAAGTTCCTAAACAATTATCTTGACATTCATCCACGTTGAGGAAACGATTTCGAGAGAAAGAAGGAGTGTCGGGAAACGAACTACTAAATGTTTCATACACACGGTGCATTCTGAATTTCTCCATGTTTGTCGTGACAAAAACACCAGTTGTGACATTACGCTTCCCGTCTGATATCTACTTGATATCACTATTCTTTTAAATAAACAACAGAAATTTAAGATACTATTCACAATATTCGCTGAATATAATATATACACTTTATATACAATCTTCCACCAGAAGAATTATCTCGGTGATTGTTAAGGGATCTTGAATTCACAGATGAACGGTAAATACGGTAAAACAGACTATAGCACTATCTAGGTTGAGATGTGCTGGAGTCTTCCACTTCCTACGAAGGAATTAGATGTAGTAAATATTCTTGTAACAGGAATATCCGGAGAAGTGTCCCTCTTCATCCAAAACGGATTGAGATTGGCAATTGATCTTGCTTTGCCAATAGGTATCTTTTGACTCAGTCTATTTCTTCTTCATACTGATGACACAACTGCTTCTTGAAGTGAAGTGTTGTCAGGTTCAGGCTTTGAACTCCCGTTCAGACGTAAACTGGACGAACGTTTCAAAAATGCAATTCCATGTATAAGGGCACTCCAGTCTGAGAAGAGCTGGAATCTCCTAGATCCTATGTTAGGATTATCTGCTGTTGCGAGTGTTTCGGCAATAAAAATCTCTGGAGAGATATGGGGACGAATCTCACTATCATCGTCGGGGTCGACAAGCTTGTATTTCAACCCAGAGTTCTGACTGAGTTCACAAGTGAGAAGGCGTTTAGGTCCTAATAATCACTCACTATTATGTATGTTACTAGCTGGCAGTGATCTTGTAGCTGTATCAGCAGGGGCTTCACTTGTGTTCACATAATTCCTTTGTTCTGGACTGCTCAACTTTCGTATTCTTTCTACTTTATTCCCAACATAAATATAAAATCTTCTGGTGTCGTTAGAGATGTAACGTAGTACTCCCTTACTATCTGTATAGAATTTGACACAATCGATGGACAGGTCTAGCTGTTCTTATGCACTCTGTGCAATTTCTACTGCCAATACTGCAGCACAAAGTTCCAAACGAGGAATTGTGTGTCCATTTGTTGGAGCAACTTTTGCCTTTCCCAATACAAAACCAATTTTGCGATTACCATCTCAATCTATTGTGCGAAGGAAAACTACTGCTGCTATTGCCTTTTCTGACGCATCTGAGTAAACATGAAGTTCTTTGGTTACTGCTTGGCTGGGGTAAGGTACATAAGTACGTGGTATACGTAATGTTTCTAGTTCTTGCAGTTCATCTGGCCAAGTTCCCCATTCTGAAGCAATATCAACCGGGACTGGTTCGTTCCAATCAGTTGTTGTTGAAGTCAGTTTTCTTAAAATCAGCTTCCCTTGGATGATCACTGGGACAGAGAATCCAAGTGGATCATAAATGCTGTTTATCGTAGATAAAATACCGCGTCTTGTTATAGGTTTCGTGTCAAGCGATAGCTGGAAAAAGAACATGTCTGTGTTGACGTCCCATATCAGTCAAAGGCTACGCTGGAGTGGCTTGTTGTTGACTTCAAGATCCAAATCTTTTAAGTTTGTGGCTAGATCACTTGGTGGAAATGCAGACATAACTTCAGCACTGTTGAATGCACTTGTGCAAACAGAGATTTCCGTAGTTCTTCAATGCTGCTTGTGTGTCTTTGAGATCTTGATGGCCTCTTCTGCTGTTGGGTATGATGTTAATGCATCATCAAATCACAAAATTTGTAACATCTTGGCCGTATTCTGGCTCTGCGGCCTATACTGTCTTGCGTAGCCCCAAAGTTGCCACTGCTGGGGATGGACTGTTACCAAAGACATGGACTCTCATTTGGTTCTCTATCAATCCTTTGTCAATATCATTGTCTTTATACTGTACCACAGGAGATTTAGGTATTTTCTGTGATTTTTTCTCACTACGAAGCAGTGGAACATGTGTTGCACATCAGCAGTAACAGCAACCATCTCTCTCCTGAAACGTATCAGGACTCCCAGCAAGCTGTTTGATAGGTCTGGACCAGACATCAAAACACGGTTGAGAGATACTCCGTCGCACTTTGCGGATGAATCTAACACACCCCTGATCTGCTCAGGTTTCTTGGGATGATATACTCCAAACAACGGTAAATACTAACATTCTTCTTGTTCTTGCAATGGCAGAGCAACTTCCGCGTGGTTGTTGTCTAATATCTTTGACATGAATTATATAAAATGATTTCTTTTGAGAGCGTTTCTCCTCAGACTGTTTATGAGGAATTCTGCTCTTTTAACAGCTTGTTGCTTGTTGTTCGGAAGTCATTGTCTTGGTGTTCGAAATGGCAACAGAGATACCAAACTGCCTCTGGAGTCTTTTGAAAACTGGTTGTCCATTTGTTTCATAAATATGTTATCTTCATAAGACATTCCTGGTTTGTCGTCATCTGTGGTCTTTACAACGATGTCATATTCTGGTATGTCTACTGCTTTGGTTGCAGTATTGAAACAAACGGGATCTGGTTCCCGTACACAAATTTTAATTTCACATGGTCTTAGTGTCGTAGGTTGACCAGATGGTTAGACAAATGTTTTCTTCAAAGATAAGTCTTGAGTTACATGTTGATAGTCCAGACTGATTTCTCCGATGACTACCCAGGCCAGTCTTCTGGGCAAAATGTGATACAGGTGGTCCATATCTATAATCTAGATGAGAAGGTCTCTTCTTATGAGCAGCATTATCGTCCTGCTATCTTCAATTTGCGGGATTCTTCCAGCTATATCTTGCATATGTGGAAAGTGTACGTCTTTGCTACTTGGAATGAAATATTCTACCAAGATTGGCAATTCCAACTCTTCTTGTCCGTGTAAAGATTGGACTATAAACCCTCTAGCTCTTCTGCCACTGTTGGCAATACAACCTGAACAAGTGGCCAGGGTGTAATTTTCTGGTTTGTCTTCAATGTTAAAGAATTCCAAAAAATCTGGTGATGTCAGGGACCTGTTACTTTGATCAGCAAGAACTGCATACATTTCTATGGTTTTGTCGGAGTTGTCCTTATGATGTACTCTGACAGTGATGATCTTGGCACATGATTTGCATGTGTTGTTTCCACAAATTTCTGTGCTAGACGAGTTTACCGTTCTGTCAATACTGCTTGTATCCTTTGCCTCCCCGCCGTTCTGTTGTACTGTCTCCCCGCCGTGATGTTGAACGGGACCGACAGATGATCCCTGCGTGACTCTAACTACATTTAAGGCAGTCGTGTGTTGTCTGCTTCTGCAGTCGCTGCAGGAAATTTTCGCTTTGCAGTCTGTGCACCTGTGGGATGTAGACGCGCAACACCTAAAACATAGGTTGTTTTGTTTGCTCCTCAAAGATTTTGATTTGAATCATCTACACTCGTCTAATGAATGCCTTGTGTTGTCTATGACGCACACGTCTGGTGCTCCGTTCTCTGTACACTGGGGCAGGGTGCCCCCAATATCTAGACTGGGCTTGTTTGGACATCTTTCGACATCAGTCTTGTGAGATGCTATTTAACGTCAGATTACAATTAACAATAAACATACGCTCTGTAGAGCTTTTATACCGACTGCATACATATAATACACAACCATAAAGCACATACAGTCATGCATACAGACATAAAACACATATGTGAGTAATCTGGTATAAAACATAAGCAATAGCAGAAATCATAAACCATATGGATCACAAGCATAAGAAATAGCATAAAGCATGTAATTAAGAGCAACATAAAAACATGGCAAACTAAGCAAACATAAGCACTAAAACATAAAACATATAAAGCAGATAAGCATGGTACTAAGTACACTAAAATTTGTGCTAGGTCAAAGCACTATTTGATAATCACTATGAGCAGATTTAAATAAAGGATCAAACAACAAATATAAAGGATTATAGGCATACAATTCTTAGTATCTACAGCTAACATATGAACAGGATGGTCCTGTCCATGTGTTAAAGAGGTTCTTGAACTGATTCAAGTTTGTCTTTAGGGAGACTATTCCAGATCTTAGGGGCTGTATTTCTAAAAGATTTTAGACCATACCATGTGGTTTTTACCATGGTATTTCTGGATTGTTCTTTGACCTTAAATTATAAAGAGAATTTCTTTCAAATTTATCAGATCTTGTATAACAACAGGGCTATTACCATTTATAATTTTAAAAGTTTCCAGAGCTATTGACCTAAGATGTCTTATTTTAAGGGACGGTAAAAGAGATTTTGATAATAAAAATTCATATGTATTTTCTTTATCATTATAAATAAAGCGTAAGGCTCTTTCCTGCATTTTTTCAATTTTGGCGGTATTGCTTTCAGAACAGAAATGCATTGTTAGAGGGCAATAACTAAAATTAGACATAATAAATGAAAAATAAATAGTCATTTTACTGATTCGATTTAGATGGTGCCTAAAACGCTGTAAGACATTTAGTTGCCTTACAGCCCTCTTACACATATTGTTAATATGACTATTAAAATCAAGCATGAAATCTATAGAAACACCTAACAATTTTACTTCTTTTCACAATCTATAAAAACATCCCCTCCTAAATCAAAATTTAAATTCAGATCATTTGTTTTTTTTAGTTTATAATAATTTTATTTGCTATAAATATAACAAAAGGGATTGGACACAAGTTTTTCCAACTTAAGTAGTCCGTTCCCATACATAATATTTGTTACAAAACAGTATTTATATTAACATAGAAAGGAACATACAATATTAAAATTAATAATAATGTTTATACATGAAATACATGGTAAAGGGTTTTAAATGAAAAAAATAAAACAGGTGAAAAAGTTGAAAATTCAAAAATTAATTCACATCTAAAAATTTTGTATAAACCCAAAGGTACATGGGTGCATCGTCAGAAACAAGAAGCATTTAAACGATCAGAAATCTTTTGGATCCTTTGATAAATTTATAAACTTCTTTGAAGATATAAATATTTTCTTGCATCGACAAGTTTTTATTTCCTTTAGTAAAGAGATCAAGGTCTATTTCCAGTGATAAGGAACTTAAGCTTTCAAATAGATTTGTTTTTTCCAAGAGCTATCGCCTGAAACTTATCAGGGTTTGCCTTCACTTTATTTATAGAAACCATTGAATCAGTGCTTTACTATCGTCTTCAAGAACATACTTCAAAACTTCTGGATTGTGATGAGAATAAGATACAGTATTATCATCTGCACAGTTATATAGAGTTGAAAGATTAGTAAACTCGAAAATATCATTTATAAAGATATTGAACATCAGTGGTCCAAGGATAGAGACTTGAGGTACACTTTTTATTATATTTTGAAAAGAACTAACATGTAGCCCACTTTAACACTCTGTTTTCTAATACTGATATAACTGGTAAGTAATTTTCCAGCGTCATCGCTAACCCCACAGTGTTTCAGTTTTAACAGTAACAAGTCATGGGGCAAGCAATCGAAAGCTTTTGATAAATCCATCAATATGGCACCCACATACTTGTTACTATCCAAAGCTTTTGTCCAATCTTCAACAATTTTGATAAGAGTAGACTGACAGCCAAAACCTGCCCTGAACGCTGCTAAATATGGGTTAAACATTTCATCGAAATAATCAGAGAGTTGGGTATGAATTGCTCGTTCAAATAATTTTGAAATAGTTGGTAGAATGCCCACTGGACGATAATTTCCTATGTCCAGCAAGCTATTTATCTTATGTATCGGACAAACTATAGCTATTTTTAAATCATCTGGGAACATAGATTCTGAAATTGACCTGTTTACAAGTTCTGTAACTGGCTTTATAACAGTAGGTGTAGCACACTTAAGTATAAATGGAGAGATATTGTCAACTCCGGTTGCTTCTTAGCATTAATTCTGTTAATTTGTTTTATCACAAACTCTTCATTTGAAAATTTAAATTATCAATACATTTATCTTTTATCATATTATAAATTTGTACAATACTAGGATGATTGTTATCAATGAATTTATTTAGATCACCAATATTCTTAGCAATATTTACATAAAAATCATTAAACATTTCACACACTTCTTTTTGACCTGTAATAAGAACATCATTTTCTGACAGAATAGTATCCTTTGACATGCTTACCCTTCCGGAGCACCTGATGTCACTCTCAGTTTCACTGGAGTTCACACTGTGAGTGCTTTGTTTTGAATGTTGTGATTTCTGTTTCTGTGCTTTGTGTCTGTCTAGCGTCGTTGTTTTGTGTCTGGCTTCATTGTTTTCTGTGTTCTCGTATTGGCCATGCCTTTGGACTTCGATTTTTGTAAATTTCACTCCTTTGTTCCTTCGGTATTCTACTGCCGTTGTTTGTTATAGTACAACCCTTGTTTGTCAAAAAAAGTTTAATAGTTGGTCAGAAATCATTTGAATTTGGCCCACCAACACATCTTTCCACAAAATATTGATTTGAAGACTTCCTCTTTAATGTTGTTACATAGTTTTTCCGAATGAATCTGGAGAATTCTGTGAATGATGGAAATGGTACATTACGTGAAGATTTGTAGTTATAAGCCCTTGTTGTCCATTTTTCTTGGATAGCATATGGAAGCTTACTGACAATTGGTCTTATTCCAGATAAAGAATCCAAATATCTCAGAAGTGACTGGAAATTGGGATTCCATTTGATGTGTTCTATTTCCGAAAACAAATCGGACAACTCATACAGACCTCATGCACTGACCTTGTTTGTTAGTTTTGGGAAGTTCGCCAATCTGTTCATTAGTGAAGTTTCCACCATTTCAGGGGATCTAAACGATCTCACAGCAAGTGGAGACATTCAATGGGGTTCTCACATGACCTCCTTATACTTTCAGACTCAACTCCGAGCTATTTTACTAGGAGATCAGACACTTTGGTTTCATCAACAACTTACTTGAAGCTATTTTCCATACAAAGTAAGATTCAGCACGGTCGTTGAAATTAGTGAGACCAGATAAAAGTATTTCCTTATGGAGAAGGAATCTAATTATATCTGAAATCTGGTTCACAGTCCTGTTATCATTCAAGTTTATTAAACTTGGAACTGGGGTGTCACGTGATAAGTGTTGACGTGATGGTTCAAGTGCTGGTGCATTTCTGTTTAGCTGAAATGTAACAGACTGAGATTTCCGAGGTGGTCCAGCATAAGCTGGGGTAGATGTTACTTCCGGTGCTCCATATACTACTGTTGGGGTTGACATAACTTCCTGTGGTCTGGAGGCCCCATATACTACTGAAGGGATATTTTGTACCTCTTCATTTGAAACATTGAAGGAATGTTCTTCAACATATTGTTGAACTCGTTGAAGCGGGTCCGCTTCATTATAGGCAACTGACTTCGCTGGTCTTCACTATCAACTCTTGTTTGACTACTATCGTCTTCCTGGGACCTTAGTTTCGGTTTCTGCCATAGCTGCTTCTTTTTGTGCTTCCAACAATGTTTGGTCAGCCTTTAACTCGGCTCTCTTCCGAGCTGCTGTTGCTTCCATCTCAGCCTTTTTGGCGAGTTGTTGTCTCTTCTAACAGCTCTTCCTGTTTTTCCTGTCTTCGTTTTACCAGACTGGAATCGTCTGTACGTGTAGACGTCCCACTTTGTGATTGATATTTACTGTTGTGGGACGATGAGCAGCTGCTAAGTGCCTTTGATGTTTTCTTGGGCGTCAGAGCTTGGCTTGTTTCCTTGTCCAGTAAGTAAGTGGGAGGATCGACTGCTTCTGGGAGCAGGGCATCAAGCATTGTCCATACATACTCTATGTCTTGGCAATATTTGTCACATGCCTGTGAATATTGTTCTTGCCCTTTCTCTGTAAGGGTCTGGACCCTTGTGTCTGGATCTGTTGCAGTGGCGTCCTCGTGCATATCTATTTGATTTACACTCATGATGTTGAAACTTTGATTAATCCAGTTGTAGCTGTGTCGCCTGGAACAGGAACGGTGACTGTGTTGCCTTCTGTCCGTGAATAGAAAGAAACGTTGTCCTGTAACTGTGTTGCCTGCAGCAGGAATGGTGCTATCAGTTGTCCAAAAGAGGTCTGTAACTCAGGCTAGTTCTAGTGTTTTTACTGTACTGAGCCGGACTCAGCGAGCATAACCTAGTTTTTGGCCCAATACAGTATAAACCAAGTGTGGATCTCCTTTTTTAATTAGCCGGCGAACAAATTGATGTGGTCACGAACAAAATGGTAAAAACCTGAAAAATATAATATTGAACAATCATAACCAGGATTTAAAGTCAATTTATGCTAACGTAATTATGAGTAAAATGTCAACATATTTAAATACACAATAATATACGTAAATAAACACAAATATGACGTACATAATATCGTACATAATGTTCCGGTATATTCACGAATAAATACAGTTGAGATGGCTGTAACACGCAGAATATATTTCCATTATTTTATCTTGATGCATTTAAATGTCGCTAATTGCTTGCCATACATTCTATTTTATATGAATTATGCATCTTAATAACGGTTTTCATCTTCCTCTTCTAGACGGAACTATCATATAAAAACTTTTCAATACTGTGATGAAACTTGTAAATATAATTATAATCAACAGTTTTACGTTTCAGTACGAGATGAACATTCCGTTAAAATCGAAAACACTAATTGTGACAATAAAATTATATCTAAACAACAACTGATGAGTTTTTATTGGAACTATTTTAAACGGACTGTTACTTCGTAGATGACCGAGCAATGACCCTGCTCTCTATTATTTAGACAATGCGAGTTTTTATCGTTTTTACGTATTTCTTTTGTGTTTCTTTTGTGCTTTTCATGGGTGAATTTTCCTTGTGGATTGTTGTCTGTGATTGTAATTGTCAGTCATTGTAGGCGTTTCCTGTTATCTGTTCTGTTTTAGTTTAACTGGTTGTTCGTCTACATGAATTTTTTGCTTTTACCGAAGATATACATCCAATTTCATGTCTGAAAAATTCGTTTTCTTCCAATATTTCCTGGGGCGCCTGCTTCTAGGAAGCTATAAATATTATTTTCCAATCTTATTTTAATTTAGCCAACTAGTCTCGACCTTCCAAATTTGGTCCTTATTGTGCAACTACAGATACTGCCAATTTCATGGGTTCGTCATTTTAAAATTCTTCTATCTCTTATGTTTTACCTACTGCTGGTAACGGCTGTCATTGTTATATTGATTTGTAAACGTTATCATTATAACAACAACTCAAAATCTTGTACTTTTATCTATCTCTTTTTCGCTTCCATTGATCTTTACACTCACTGTGAACTAGTCTGTTGTGTTTGTTTCAACAGCGTAAAAAGAATAAAGTTCATCAAGGCTTTTAAATAGTTCACTTTTTTATTGTAACTCCCATTAATGCATGCTTAGTGTAATTATTCTGTTTGTTCTAAATTGTCTACACGAATTTTGGCTTCTACTGAAGATATATAATGTATGTTTTAGAATGTGACCTTTCTTTTTACTATTATGGCACAATGCATCCTTTAATTCACATTCATAAATTTTATTGTTACCACAACATCGATAAAACTCATCCCGTTTCCGAGTGAAACTTTAATAATCACCTTCTCTGAATTGGTGTTTTTGTCATTGTATTGATGGCTTTTGCGGTAATCCACCGCTAGTTTGAATGTCATGTGCGTTCATTGCTGCTATCTTCATTGCAGTCGCAATATCTAACGCTTTTATAGTAAAGCCCAGCTGTGGTTCAGCTCAATGTTCTGCAACATCAGACTCCTCAGGTTAATCACACTGGAACATACTGATGCATCGCTATACCTCATTTATTTATATATTTTTCTCTCAGCTGAATGTCTTGTTTTTTCTGTATCATCTATATCGTTTGCAATAAGAGCGCATTCTGTTCGAGTCGCTCAACATAGCTAATTTTCCATGTGTCCGCATTTTCACGTTATATTTCCCGTGGCAAGAATATTGAATATTTTTACTTATAAAAGCTAAGGAGCAACTTCATCTTGCAAAAATGTCTATGAATAAAACAAGGATTTTACATATATACATGAAAGTAGGTAAAACCATTCCCCGTGTTAGAGATGTATGCTCTTAATTTTTCTTAGATATGGTGTACTTGTACATGAGATAATATCTCATGTGTACACTTTATCTAAATTTATGTGAATTCTAAAACCTTAGGTTTAACTCCCTCAATCGTAGTCTTGTCCTTAGCTATATTTAATATTACTGATTATTCGGATTTCGTTGGGTTTTATGCACTTAAACGTTTTTTGAAATTATGGATTTCATATGTGTGGGTTCTATTGCTGCTGATGAGGAATTCATTTCCGAAATGGCCATACAGCTCATTAAAATAATGGCAGTTGGAGTTAACATATGTGCTATGATCTCATATTCATTTACTCCATATCCTCTCCTAGAATATTCAGCATCGCAAAACACTTACTTTTGACATTAATTAAATCAATGTTCCATCAGTGACACTATAATAGTGAGTTGCATCGTGTTAACAATACAGATTTTTACACAAGAAGCAGAATCGGAGTTGATGCTCTGTGTGTTAAGTTGCTTTGATGGATTTTTTTATCTAGTAGTTGTTAATGTAGGAATAAAAGTAATCTTTTGAGGAGTGATCGATGTGTATACGCGGCCGACACACTCAAAAACTGAATAATGTCCCAAGGACTTTATGTAAAGTTTGTAGGTGAAAGGCCGCGTTTGCACTTTGAACAATATTATCACTGAATTTGACGTAACTGTATACAGCTCTTTTTACCTTAGAGTGTATTCATGGACAAGAAGCGTTGATCGGAAAAATAACTTATTTGTTTTTCATGACGTTAACCAATGAAACTGGGTGTTGTATTTTAAATTGGAATTATTCATGGTTTATTGATTTACTAATTTACATAAATTGGTAAGTTTAAAGAAATATTACAACCAAATTCTAAAAGTTTAAAACGGGCACTTTTGTACTGAAAAGTCTTGAAAAGTACTCGACCAGTTTCATCTTGTTTGAAAATTACTAAAGTAGTTTCGACTAAAGTCTGAATCAGTCTGAAATTTAATAAACCAGTCTCGACCTGTCGCGACTAGTCTTGACCAGTACTGAAAAATTCTCGACCTGTATCGACCAGTTAGAATCTGTACTCGACCTGTTTTAACGAGTTTGATATAGTATTGATAGATTTGTCCTGTCTCTATCAGTCTGATTTAATACTGAAAGAATCTCGACCAGCGTGAATTAGTAATCAAAAGAGTCTGGACCTGTGTTAAAAAGGTAGAAAAAATATATAACACTGTTCAGCAATCCATATCAAGTGACAATTAAAAAATTAGAAACTTTAAATTTTTTTTCTGAATAAACTGAACCTTCGGACACGTTAAAACATATACATGTATTTATTTAAAGATCAACAGTTTATATTTTAAAAAACAGAAATCCTTTATTAATGCATCTAAAAATTTGTTACTGAAATAAAAAGAGATAATTCTATTCTCAAAAAATTAATATCAAACATATTCTATTGTTTAAGTCAAACCCAAAATCACTGCATGTAATTATTACCTTAAATAAATAAGAGGAAATGTAAATCAATATAAAATGCACAAATTTGATTAGTTCTGTAGATGATTATTTATTTCAAACATTAATTTCTTTTATTTATTCACTAAAATTCATTCGACTTAATATGTTTAAAACTGCCAATTCAATATGAATGACAAAGTATGCCAATATGACCTAAACTAGGCCAATATGAATTTTTCCATATTGGCCTAGTCCAATATGGGGTTTTTCATAACTTCTCTTGATTTATCGTCTCTTATTATGAAAACATTAAAATAAGCCAGTAGTGTGTAAATTGTCGTCTGCTGCAATGCTTCAAGAGGACGCAAGGTCTCATTTAAAATGAAAAGTAAAGATATACTGGAAAGCAATTAATACACTTCATTGAAATGAAGTGTATTAATTAAGGTATCATTGTGTAATGTTTTTCATATTGGCATAGTTATAGATCCTCAGTAAGTCGCATTGGCCTTCGGCTTGCGTCTCAGGCCAGTATGGCTTACCTTAGATCTATAACAATGCCAATATGAAAAACATTACGCAATAATACTATAATATTCTTAAAATTGTTTATTATCGCAAATGCAAACTGCGATGATTTTCATCATCAGTTACACCTTCAAATAACATGACATAGACGAGTGACATGGCCTGGGGTAAAAATTGTGCGCTTTACAATATATTAAAATCTGTGTATATTACACGCACTTTTTATATTACATCTGTGAATATTACAAGTACCTTAAAAAGCAATTTTTCGCAACTACATGTTTCATAATTTGATTAGTGGTACAAGCATTGAATTTGAAGGGACATTAATGTTTTGTGATTTTAATAACATTGATATAATATCCGATTCCCTTGAAAATTCTTTAAAAAGAAGTGAAACAAAATTGTTAAACAAGATGAAATAATATCTCCTGATAAATGTCATATGACAGATAATTGTGCTTTCTTTCTATTTTCTTCTTTCTTTATTAGTATGTTTCCTGCAATAAAAGGGATAACAGGAAACACCTACAATGGCTGAAAATTATAATTACATACCACAATCTGCTATGGAACTACACAGGAAAAACACAAATTAGACAAAAGACAAACGTAAATAACGATAGGAAATTTGTTTGCACTAATAAATGTAGTATAAAACAATTGTTATACAGTATATCATTTTTCCGTTCCTGATATGGTAATCCAAGCTGTTATTGTGAATTTAGAATTTTTGATTTTTTATATGTAACAGTAATGAAAGCATTTGAAAAACATTTTGCAATTGATGCACGAAGGGTTCATTTTAGAATTTAATGTTTGAATATTAAATTAATTCATTGATTCATAGCATATTTAAGGGATTTCAATTTTCGATTGCTCAAGACAAGTCGAGACTCTTTTAGTACTATATCAGACTGCTCGAGACAAGTTGAGACTTTCCAGTACAGTATCAGACTGGTCGAAACAGGTCAAGACTCTTTCAGTACAAGTCCAGACTAGTCGAGGAAGGTCGATAATTTTTCAGTAAATTTCAGACTGAATAAGACTTTGGTCGAGACTACTTTGTAATTTTATACAAGTTGACACTGGTTGAGTACTTTTTTGTTCAAGAAATGCCCGTTTGAGACTTTTAGTGTTTTGTGGCGTACAACGAGTTTAAATATATATGGCATTTGGAAATCTTTATTGTGATTAATATTTTACGATTAAATTTTACAATATTTTCAGTAAATGAGTAGCGAAGCGTCAGTATAAAAAGGAAATTAACCGAAGACAATGGCAATATTGCAAATTATAAATTTGGATTGTCTCCCCTTATTTTACTGAGATTAGTCCACGAATGATTTTCACATTGAACCGTTTTTGTTTGATAGAAAACAGCTGCAATGTATATCGGTTTTGCAATGTTCAAATTGTCAACATGATCATTTTACATATACATGTAGCTCATTAATGAAGAAAAGATAACAGGAAACACTTACAATGACTGAACATTACAATCACATGTCACAATCCACCAAGAAACTGCACTAGAAAACAATAAAATGTCAAAAGAAAAACATAGACAACGATAAGAACTCAGGATTTCCGGACTTGGTACCGGCACTGGCAACGGCTAGCAGTAGAGATTAAACCGGTTTATGGTTACCAAAACCTCCCCTCTCTCAATACCGTTTCCCTATAGTATAAGCATACAAATAAAACACAACACAGGTAGACCACTAACTCCAAGACCACACCTTATACATTTTGATTGCAAAGTGAGTTCATTATTCAGCGGTGTCGACAATAAATCAAGTATATAGGTTAGAAACCACCAAAGATATTTCTTTAACATTTTCAACTGAAATTCCCCATATTCATATCTGTCTGCACAATATATCTTAAGTTTAACCTGAATGAAACCATATATTTTCCGAAAGGTGCATATCTCGTCAACATCATATCAAAATTTCAGCATACCTTTAAAGCCTTCCAAGAGAGTTCCGAAGGTTGGAAAAACCCTATCTATAAATATACACGATTACGGCCAAAACATGACGCATTGATAGTATACCGGAAAACCCCTATGATAAGTACTCAAAGGATCATTCTAGTCAATTAACTTTGGTCTCAAAATAAGCCTGATACATCAATGTTCAAACAGGTATATCATATGTTTCAATCAGACATTTATTTTTAAAGGGGCAAGAATTCAAAGTTATATTTAGATTCTGAAAGAGCTACTTTTTCATTTGTTCTAAGCGCTGATTGGCTGAATTGGTGGTTTGACACCTTAACATGATATTAAAACATTCCGAGGTGTAATTGCTGTACTTTTTCATGTTTTGTAGTTAATTTCCAAATTGTGTACAGAAAATAACATTCTTTTCCAAATTTTTCCCTCATTTTCATCACTATTCAAAATGTCACAGATTTAGTGTTTTCGGTGCTTTGATCAGGCACAATCACTCATAGATGTTAAACATGGACACAAAACCAAATATACTTCTTTTATGTCATGAATTCTCAATCCATGTTTAAAACTAAGCCCTTAGAGTATTTTTCTACAAAAATTAGGCTGCAAATGTTCAAAGCTACCTTTAAAATTTTGAAATCATGCTACAAAATGTCACCCTACCCCCAAATTTGAGAAGGTGCTTCTGAGGTAAATTTTGGGACTTGAAATGGTCTTTACCTTGGTTGTGGTCATACAAATAGAATTTTAAATGCAGAAAATGGTGCAAAAAGGTCAAGAAGACAGGGGAAAACCAGTTTTGTTTATTTTTTGAGCTTATGAAGAATATTAGGTTTGTGAGTTAGCCGAAAAGCCTGATATGAATAGGTACAATGATAGTATTAAAACTACTGAAAATCCACCCAAGTGCATTTATTTTCCTTCGGGTGATTAAATATATAATATATAAAGAAAATAACATAATGAAATAAATGCAAATTTATAAAAAGGGTGGCAAATTCAAAATCTTGTCCCAAAATCAGATGATAAAATTTTGACTTTGCTCTTGTTTTGACAAT